>JAKSZP010016030.1:0-119559 GCA_022478985.1 Massospora cicadina | reverse complement strand
GTAGGAACGCAGGGAAAGGACCCTGATTAGCAAGCTATTACCCACTGCATAAAGCACAGCATCCGCCAAACAGACAGAGCCATGGGATGGGGCTCGGCAGGAGACAGAAGCACTAGGTGACTAAAGCTGCTTGCCAGGAGCTGGGCTGCTTTGTTATAGGAAGGCCCTTGGGTCCGCTCCCCTCCCCAGCGTATCTGGGCCACTATGTCCCTGAAGGGGGCGCGCCAGGAATCCAAATAGCCGATGAATTCAGGAAGAATCTCTTCCTGGGTTAGCACAATTGTGAGGTACACGTCAGCATCATCCTCATCAGCCAGAGTGAAGGGAACCAGGGAAGAGGGATGTGACCTGGGTCGGGTAACTCTGCACCAAGCCACAGATGGTATAAAAAAGTGAACTCACAGACTTACTGCTGTTGGCGCAGAATGGTTTACATGGCGTTGGAGGAAAAAGAGATGTACAGCTTATCTTCCAGTCAAAGGGGGGGGTAATGTTGCAGTTCTATATGACTGGACAACAAGCCACCATTATGAACAAGCGAATCATTGGAGGAATTCCGCAGAAGGTTCAATGGACAGAATCCGCCGAGGATGTTTCAGAGCTATAAGCAATTGATCGCCTTTGGATGAGGCGATAATGGGTTATAATGGGTCATATCAGATTGCCTTCAAAAAAGGCGATAGGGCAATGTCGACATTTGACAGTTGATAAATTGGATCACCTCAAATCAGGGCAATAAAGGATCGAAGAACAACAAGCTCAAACCAATGAGAAGACGGCGAAACAAATAACTAAGCAAAAGGGCGGTACCTACTGGGGTCGCTGAGATATCAGTAAGACAAGGATAATGGAGGATGAGGTTTTTAGGAAGCATAGAAAAGAAGAAAAGAGAGGAAGAAGGAGAGAGCAGACTAGAGGAAGATCCACCAACTTATTATATTTTTATCTATTGTGGGGAAGGCCGACCATGGGATGGACACTTCCAAATATGACTCAGGACAGACAAACTTAGTACCAGGGGAGGCACCCCAGAGAAGCGATGCTATCTCTTGTTGCCAGCGGGAACGCCACTTATGGGGAGGGGGAGGGAACGTGTGAAGGGGCCGTAGCAACTATTGAGCACGTGTGGAGAAAGGGTCTGATTTGATGAACCAGACTGGGAACCAGGAGGAGACCAGCTGTCGGCGACGCGGTGGGAGGTATCCAAACATCCATGCTTGAAAGTGGTCCACCAAATGAGACCATAATCTGTGGACAGTTTCTGGGAGGGTGAGGGTGGAGCCTGCAATGGCATCTAAGACGATCGTGTGGATGGTCCACATGGCGGTTGCTACCACCTGAGCACGGAGGGAGGGTGGAAGGGAGGAGGCCATTGATAGAGCAAACATATCTCTTGACAGACTGAAGGGATGCGTTTAATCCTGGCCCAGCAGATGTTGAACTTCGCGCCATATCACTTTAGAGATGGGGCACTTATCCAGGAGGTGGAACAGCGTTCCATACTGGCCACACACAACACAGGATGAGTGTAAAGCGTTAGAGCACTCAGCTGTATGGTACACCCGCCTCAGGCAGCGCCACACATGGGAGCGGACTTGAGGCTGCAACAGAGGATGGTGTGCGTATTTCCAGATAGTCTTTTGGGTCTCAGTGGAATAAGGGATGTCCATCATGTCCAGGTAGTCCACCCTGGATAGGACATGGGGCGAATGGGGATCACGCCATCATGGATGGGTAGCCCCTGTACCTCTTGTGTGAACTGAGGAGAGTGGCGGCCTCTTTGGGTTGTATGTCCGCTGATACAAATTCTCCACTCTGTGCTCCGCATGGAGAGTAGGATTCGTTTATAGTGGGTTTTTGTCCCGTGAGGACCTGTGGCCGATGTGTGTGATGCGAGGTATTTCATCAGGGAGTGGGGGTTCAATGGATTGTTGAGGCCCAAGGCTCGGGAGAAGTTGGAGCGGGCCGCGTGGGACCAGTGTTGGGATGGGAGTGTAGGAGCGGTGACGGCTGCGATCCAGGTGCTCAGGATCTTGGCAGCATGGGCTTTGAAGTCAAGCAGGCCCATGCCACCTTGATGATGAGGGCCAAACATGACCTCTAGCCGTACTGGTGGAGGGCGGCCTGACCAAAGCTATCCTTGCAGCAAGGCATACAGGGATTTGAAGAAGCTTGGGGAGAAGGGGATGGCGTGGGTTCTGAACCAGACTTTGGATATTAGCATAGAGTTGGCTAAAACAACCCTTCCAGTAAGGGTAGTAGGGTGGGCTCTGAGAGAGGCGATTCGCTTCGTCACGTTGTCCAGTATATGGCACTCCATTACTGCTGACGCGTATCCGCCTGCCTCCATCCACACGCCCAGATGGTGCACCAGTCCTATGCTAGGACGTGGCATGAAGGGGAGCACCAGTGGAGCGGTGTGTGTTGAGTTAGTAAGGCGTGGACGTGGGCGAGCAGATGGGCTGGGTTGGGAACTAATTGCTGGGGCCCAGCAGTTCTGAAACTGACCAAGGAGGATGATTTCAGTTTTGGAGGCGTTCAGTGCCACGTTGCTTACCCGGGAATATTCCTGGATGAGGGCTTCAAGCGCACGTGCATCTTTATTATTAGACACCCCCACCATGTAATCATCTGCAAATGCCATCATCTTGACTGGGGTTTGGCCTGGCACATGGACCCCAGTGAGTTGGGCATTCACATTTCGCAGTAGTGGGTCAAGGCTGAAGTTGTATAAGAGTGGGCTGAGGGGGTCCCCTTGTCGCAAGCCCCTTTGAGGGCGGACTACTTCCGTTAGGAAGCCTGGGCCACGCACTGCCATTGTTGCAGATTCCATGAGCAGCATCACCCAGTTGATGAAGTGGGGGGGTAGGCGGAATTGATGGAGGCAGGCCCTTAGGTATTCCCAGTTTACTCTATCGTAGGCCTTTCGTTGGTCCAAGAATACCAGGTGCCCCAGAGGCTGTGGACTGACATGCACTAGCCTTGGAGTGCGCGTTATCCCAAATCAACCTTCAGGGGATGAAACCAAATTGTTCTGGGGAGATGGTGGCAGATGCTACAGTCCCTAAACGGTTAGCCATAATTTTTGTTAAAATTTTTGGTGTCTGTGTTTGTTAGAGAAATGGGGCGCCAGTTGGCTAAGTCAAGCCTATCCCCTTTCTTGAAGAGTGTGACAGTAAAGGCCTCATGTCCTCCTGGTAGGAGGCGCGTTTCCAACAGGCTTTGGTTAAGTGAGGCGAGCAGCAACGGGGATATATATTTGAAATATTTTTTGTAGAACTCATATGGAATGCCATCTGGGCCTGGGCATTTTCAGTTTGGCGCACCGCGAATGGCTGTCCATAATTCGTTTGGAGTAATTAAATTCATTATTTCTGGGTATCAGAAAATGGTGCGGATATGAGCTTGGTCAAGAAATTCCGCCACTTTGGTCAGCTGAATTGGTTCAGCTTGGTATAACTTGGAGTAATATTTTTGCATTTCAATTGCCACTTTGGCCAGTGTGTCCGCAATGGAATTATCCGATCTTTGCACCTGTGTGCAGGCCACGCTCTAACGTGGTGCAAAATTTTTTTTAAAGAAATATGTGGTGCACTTGTCGCCTTTTGTGATGCATGTGGCCCTGTATTGAACATAAACCCGATGTTTGTGTTGCCTTTTGAGTGCGTTGAGGTGGGCGGCTGCTTCCACCCACTTCCAGCCCCATGCAGGGCTGTATCCTGTAGCTGGAATGTTGGACTCCAAGTGTGCCAATTCCGCCAGAGCGCATGAGATAACCGCTGATGTGGCTCATGAGCGTCTGGAGGAGAGATGGCGAGAGTGGCGGATGGTGTCCTCTTTGAAAGTTGCCCATGTGGAAATGGGTCCACGCAATATGGTGCAACAAACAATTTTGCCAAAGTTGCCTCTTCTACCCATGTGGAAAATCCTAGCGACGCAAGCTCGGGGGGCGGATTTTGCACCAATGTGGGGCCTTAGCAACTGTGAAAGGTAGGTGGTAGGTTATTGAGACCAGTTGGTGGTTGGAGAATTCAATTTTTGTTGTTTTAAAGTGGGAAATGTGGGGTTGGAATTTTGCTGGTGTAAGGATAAGGTTGATGTGGGTCATGGATCTTAATTGGCCATTGTGGACATGGGGATGCATCATGTTTTTGAGCAGTGGGGCATGTCATGGCAGCGCATCCATCAACCCAAGGGTGGCCTTTAGAACGCATAGTTCTATGTGACCCTGTGGGGCATGGGGTGAGGGAGGCCACCGGTCTGTTGGTGAGGTTAGCCAACAGTTCATGTCGCCGACTAGGAAAGAATCAGGGGGTAGCTGGAGGGATTTGACTGATGAGAAAAATTCCTGACGCTCGTGTGCACTGTTTGGGGCATAGATGTTGATGATTGCGTGTGCTACATTGGCCCATAAGAAGGTGACGACAAGCACTCGGCCATTTAGGAATGTTTCTGAGGATAAAAATTTGAAAAAATTAATTTTCCAAATTAGCACCCCACAGTGTTTTGACCAAAAGGATAGGGATGGGACGAGCATTGTTTTCCAAGCTTCCTCAGAACCTTGTGGACAGTGGGACTCCTGGATGGCCAGGATATCCACGGGTAAATTGTGTTGTAAAAAACTCAGTTTCCTAGCCTGGGATGGGGAGGCCTTAAGTCCGGCGATATTCAACGTCCCTAGAGTGAAGGTTTCCCCCATTGCATCTTAGGTGTGAGGGGGTGGGCCCCCGGGCCCCCCAACCTCTTCTAGGTCCCCACAGGCTTTCACAGCAGTGTGAGTGTTAGCAGCAACGCTATTGGAGTTTTTGTTGATTTTTGCAGAAAGAGTCACATTGGCTTTGGCCTTTGCTTTTTGTTTTCCTGACATTGGACGAATTTTTTGTGGTGCGGATGAGTTTGGTGCACTGTTGAGTGGGTCAAAAAAAATTTTCAGTTGGGATAGGTCCTAAGTCAGTTTTGACTGGAGCTTGGGTGCAACGATTGGGTGAGATTGAATCTCCTATCAGATCCTCGGATTGAGTGGCCCACTCGGCATGGGCTTCCCAATCTGATTGGATGATGGATTCCCAAGTTGCTTCCACCGCGAAGGTATCCATGTCCTCCTGGCGTTGTGAGTGTGGGATAGCAGTGGTGGCCTTGGCCACTTCCTTGGCTGCGGCCCTATGGGCCTGCTTGGCCTTCTTCTGCTCCTGCGGGGAGATAGGGTTTACTAATAGGTACCAGCCTTGTGCTCCCCACAGGAAAGCCTCCTGAGTGCTTGCGGTTGGTTCGTAGTGTGCCTCTCCATTAGCCATGGCCGCCGAGGGGTGCTCTTGGAATGTGACGCCCTCCTTGATAGGGCATGCGTGTGCCTTATGGCCGACTGCATCACAGTGGGTGCAAATGTGGGGCGCGCTGTCCACGGTCACCCAGAATGGGTGGGTGGTATGCCCTGCAATATCAATAAAAGTGGAGTGCAGAATCTGGGTTAAGTCCTTCACAATCTCCTCAGTTGGGGTCAGAACTGCGATGGCTTTGCTGGTGCACAGGTGTGGCATCAGCGTGAAGCATTGCATTTTGAAAGATTGTATTTCACCGTATATGGCGAGACCATCTTTCAGGTGTTGTTCCAAAATGTCACGTTTTACTGTAGTAGGAAAAAAGTCAAATGTGAGGAAAATTTGGTTTGATTTTGTCCATCTGGTGCGTTTGGTTTCGATGACCCATTGCCCTTCAGGGAGGTTGACCACTATGCGCACTGCTTCAGCCTCATCTGCTGCTTTTTTGATTTCAAAACCTAGGTCCAGCCAACCGCGCAACATGGAGTGAGGTGCAACGTACACCGCGGTCAGGAAAACTTTGTGTACATCTTCACAAAATTTTTCTCATAAAGCCATCTTTTGGATGTCCAGATATACATGAACTCCGAATTCCACCAACGAAAGTGGCTGGGAGTGTGGCGTATTGATGTACTGGTTGCATCGTGCTTGCCATGCGAGTATCTCTGGGGAAATTGTGACCACCGGTTTTTTAAGATTTTTGTCTATTCCACCGGATTCTCCGGGGCATTTTCAAATGTTGGAGGCCGCGGGCCTTCCACCTGCTCCTCTTACCTTGCTTGCCCAACTGCTCCCTGACATGGGTGCAGACTAATCTCCTCTGTGAGATTATCAAACTAGATTTAGTCTTGAATTGAATGGGTTGCAAAAGTGTTTGCAACGAGAAAGAAAAGTTAACCCCAATTTATTATATTAAAATAAAAAGAAGTGTTTGGGGGAAATTTCACATTTTTTATATATTAAATGTTTACAAGTGTATCGAGGAATGGGTGATTGCTATATCATCCGTTCTAATTGTTCAATGGCTGAAACCCTGTGCAAAATACCCTTCAGCGGGTACATATGGAATCGCCAAGATTAGACAGTCTTGATAAAAAATATGGGATCAGGTTGCTGATTGGGAGCGGCGTAGTGGGCTAGCTCAGGCCAAAGATGGAGAGCTGGTTTTATTCCATGACCAGCAAGGTTTTGGTTGGAAGCACAAGACATCCAGAATATGGATTGGCCCATTTTAAATCATTAAAAAACAGGTGTCAACGCCTATACTATCAAGGACCCCACAAGCGATCAGATCATTAACCAAGTGCACATAAAGTTCCTTTAAGCGTATAAACAATAGGAGAATTATCATCCATTTAAGGGGGTAATGTTGAGAGTCTGATATGACTGGACAGTAAGCCCTAAGTAGTTACGGTGGAATGGCTAGAACCCGCCAACCATGATCAATAGTGTACAAATATATGAGCGCCTTGTATATAAGCTGATATTGGGTCTAGAATGATGATTGTTTGATTTCCTCCAAACTAAGGCAATAATGCGGTAACAATATTTAATGATATTTGAGTAGATCGCCTCAAATTAAGGCAATAGAGAATTTAAGAATAGCATACACTTCCTGAGCCAACAAGAATATAGCAGAACCAAATAGTTAAAGCCAAAGAAGCAGTATCAACCAAAGTCGTGGATATATAAGTGAGATGGGATGATTGAAGGAGGAGTATTGTTAGTAGGAAAGAAAGGATCAGAGCAGAAGGTCTCTGTTAATATCGGATAAAATAAAGAAGTGTGGTTAGAGCGTTTGCTTCATAATTTATTAAATTATCTATGGTTTGTTGTGAGGACTGACAATCCTCACGTTGTCCACCCATTGCTCAGTGGGTTTAACCCTGTGCGACCCTTACGCCATAACTCAAAAAAGATGCCAAAACTATAACAGGAATTATCCTTGGCCTTAGTCACTGGTGAATCCTAAAAGGTCTACTTGATTGGATGTGATTATTAAAATGGAATTTCGCCACAACCCAATTGTTTATTACATTCTTGGCATTAGTTGCTGGTGTCAAATTATTTAATCAGATATTACCAGGGATGATCCCCAATACTTTGGATCAGGATTAATCCAAGTTAACGGGGTGCCCAATATGGCATTCATCCATTAGTGAGTCATGACCCCTATTTGAGGCTTCCCAAATAAAAGGAAAATCCCAACAGAGCCCCCTCCAAACCTCAACTAGGGGTCAGAGCCAAGACGGGGGCATCAGATCCAGGTGGCAGGGCTTTATGGGTAAGGTAGCTGGCATGGACACAACGGAGAGGTTTGATGAGTGTCATTGGGGAGTGGCCTTGGAATTGGCATAAGAGATGGCATTGGAAATTGACCCCGGAGATTCAGATTGACAGTGTTGGCCCACCAGATCCTACTATGCTTTGGGAGGCCCTTAATCCCCCTCATCCTTTCTTACCCCGCTTTTGTCAGGGGCCAGGGTAACATGGGCTTAGATGCCCAGCAATTAAAATAAGACCTGCTGGGGGAACCCCAACTGATCCTACTTCTTCCATCCTGGATTGACTACTGAAACGTCGGATCAGGGCCAGGACATGTCATACTTCCTGGGCTATTTAGGCCCAGGATAGGCTTTAAGCCAAAGGCCCTTGGCAGTGACTACCCCTCTTCCTTCCTGGAATTAGCCTCACAGGGAACTCAGGGGCACCTGGCAGAAAGCACCAATTTTTTAGGAACCAGGGCAAATTCTTATTTGAACCAATGTTAAATCAGGGACTCAAAGGCTCAGCGAGTTAATAGGCCTTAAAAGCCTTAGAAAAGATAAAATAGGAAAGGAGATTTTGAGAAAAGGTAAGTGTTAACCTTCTGTGAATTTGCTTAATTTTTCCAAATGAGTTGCACAGGGTAAACCCCACCAAGCAATGGACAAGTGATATGAGGATCGTTAGCCCTCAACAATTTATAATAAAGCCTTTTTATAAGGAGTTATTTCCCCAACGATAACACTATATTTAATAATAAACTAAAGGCTACCTTTAATACTCTTTCCTACTCTTCTCTTTCTTCATAGAAACCTCCTCCTTTCTCACTCTCATGCCAAATATTAATCCTTGGTATTCCTTGGTGTATTCAACATGCTCCGCTTAGTAAATCTCTTTTTGCTACTATCCTTTTGGCTTCATTCAAATATTAGGACTTTGGCGGAATTCCCTTAAATCACCAAACCATTATTTTTTCGATCAAACTCACTTTTCGTCAACATATCAATTGCTGGATCTTGAGGCTTGCTTCATATCTAATTTACGATCTGCTAGAACTATAGCTTATCATCCAGTCATATTGGAATCTTGACACTACCCCCTTGACTGGACAATAGGCACCTATTGCTTGTATGGCTTAAGGAACTTCAGATGTACTTGGTTGATAATATGACCACCCATGAGTTCCTTGATAGTGTAGGTGTCAACACAAGTTTTTCAATTATCTCAAGCGGTCCAATACATATGCTAGCAAGCTTATTCCTTCTTCCAAACCCATATTGATCGTGAAAAAGGACAAGTTCTCCTACCCCAAACTGTGGGAGGCTGCTGCATCTACGTTGGTCAGCCTCCTGATCCAGAATTTTCTTGGCTAGACTAGTAGAATATGATTCAGTTTGGAGTTTTATTGGCATGTCTATCAAGGCAGACAAATAGTGTTGAGGCTCAACACTGCTGGTATTCTCCACACAGATATAGCAATGCTGGCAAAGCTGGATGTCTACCATAAAGTAGTCAGAAAGGACTCTTACTGGTTGCTGAGTGATAGATAATATTGTATACAAAGACAGCGGTAGATAAAAGGGTACTCCATTACAAAGGCCAATCAATTACAAGCATTTGTAGAATATTCACCAATTTTCCGTTGACCTTTTCTACCATTCCATTAGTTTTTGGATGTTAGGGTGTAGTCAAGACCCCGCAGATTGCCATTAGTTAGTTCAACTTGGTCAGGATATGTGATGTGAAATTGGTTCTGCTGTCCATGAGGATAAATTATGGACAGCCATGCCGCTGTATAACAAACTTCAGGATGAACTTGGCAGTGGTAATTGCCCTTAAATCATTGATCGCCCTTGCTTCCACCCCTCTTGTCACATGGAAAATGGCTGCTATTATATATTTGGAGCAGTTTGCACCAGTCGGCTGAGGCCCCACCACATCCAGAGAATCAATATGCCATGCAAAATGAGGCTAAACTGGCTGGTAGGTAGTCTTCTGGCAGAATGGTTTCTCTACTTGGTACTGATGACATCAGCTAACCTTTTCAAGCACATTATAGTGAATACTCTCCTAGTAGTAATGGGGCCTCAAGAACTCCAGCATTTTCCGCAACCCTCCATGACCTACCGCTCTATGAGCATCCATAATAATTGTGGGTCTAGTGAAAAGGTTTTGGAAACATAGTGTCGATTTGCCAATTACATATACAGTTCCCCATTGCGTACAAAGGTATCCTGTCGCAGCCCATCCAGCACTTTGATCGCCTGGGGTGGCTTATTGTGATATTTGCCCACAATTATCTTTTTGTACATTCCGCTAAATCCACCATAATGGCAACCATTGGTAATTAGAAAAGGCAGTCCGCATTCTGGTGTTTTTCCCCTGAGTGATGTACAATATTAAAGACATACACTTGGAGATTCAAGGCCCATTACGCGAGCCATACTTCCAGTTCTTGGATATTCTGAAGCCAACACAAGGATGCATGATCCATTACCACTTTAAAATCTCACCCCGTGAAGGTATACCCAAGATTGTTTATACACGTATATCATCACTAAGTACTCCCACTCAGTCATGGTTTAATTTTTTTCAGGACTGTTAAGCTTTGGATACAATACGTCACGTGATGCTCCACACTGTCATAATCTTTTTGGGATAGCATGACCCCTAATGCAGAAAGGGAGTCATCCATTTGTACAATACATTCTTTCTTGAAATTTGGGTATTGCAAAACAGCGCACTAAACAATGTGGTTCTAGAACATCAAAAGCGTTTTAACATCATTCTGTCCAGTTAAAGATGGTATTTTTCTTTAGTAGCTCAAATAGCAGAGACCCGATACCTGTAAAGTTGGGAATGAACTTCTGATAGTACCCAACCTTCCCCCAAAACACCTAAATATCATGCTTATTACCCAGCTGAGTCTTCTTGCATATAACTTCCACCTTTTCTAGCTGAGTACTAAGCCCTTTGCATCTACCACAAACCTAAGGTATTAAACTACTCCAAAAAAGTGGCACTTTGGGGCTTAATTTTGATGTTAGCTTCAGCAAATCAGCAGAACACTTGCTCCGAGTGATCAAGATGATCTGTGGACATCAGCAAGAACACATTAATATCTTCAAGGTAGACTAGAATGCAAAACAGCTTTAGATTACCCAAAATAGTGTCCACAGCCCGCTGGAACATAGCTGGGGCGTTGCACAAACCCTAAGGCATATTTGTAAGCTGGAACAACCCTTTCAGGTGATTATAGCGCATTTCTTTTGTTCCACCTGTGGCAACTTGATTTGCCAGTATTCCACTATCAAGTCCATAGTGTAGAAATATTTGGCACCGCCCAGCTGATCTAGAGCGTGATTGAGTCATGGAAGTGGGTATGAGTCTTTCTTTGTAATGCTGTTTAGCTTCTGGTAATCGATTACTACTCAATTGGAGCCATCTTTCTTTTTGACGATTAACAATGGGGGCGCCCAGGGACTCTTTGACAGATCTAACATTCCCTGTTCCGCCAATTTGTCAATATCAGTGGATACAACTTCTCTTACCACCTTGGAGCAATGGATAGGCCTTGACCAAATAGGTGGATGGTCCACCGTGTCCAATTGATGTACAATTCTGTGTGCACATCCCAAGTCATGGTCGTCAGCTGCATAGATGCTTTGGTATTTCGCAAACAGATTTCTCATCCTGTCCTTCTGATCCTCCAACAGGCCATTTTAGAGCCTCTCACGGAACCACAGTCATTACGCTGGATGAGGCTTTTAATGATAGCCCAAGGTTGTCCCACATACCAAAGTCATGTATCTGGTGGACTTCATCAATAGGAACTAGATGCAGATAAGCCACCACTTGATGCCTTTGTACCTCCATAGATTTCTTCTGTAGGTTAACTATCAACGCCTTCACTTCCCCCTGCCCTGGTAGCAGAAGCCCAGGAGCCACATGGGATTCGAGCTGCAATTGCCAATAGAACCCCATAATCTCACCATATAGACCTTCTGAAGTATCTTTTTTGAGCTCCATCCCCCTATGACCTGATAGCCAGAAAGTATGTTCAAAGCAGTAGCCGCTCTCAATGAAATACCATCATACTTGTAAATCTGATTATGAAGCGTTTGGGTCCTCCACTTCATCCACCAATATTGAACAGAAATCACCCCATCAACGTACACAAGATTAATTTACTGGAGCGTATGGAGTCCTTTGAAATTCTACTTGAGGTGAAGTAAAAAGAGGATCTGTTGGCCTAGATTGCTAATAATTCTTCCGCCATACTTACCATGGCCCCATATTTCCGCATAAATGCAGTTCCAATCAGTATATCATTGTTGTTATTAGGTAAAGCCACAGCAGAAGCAGATGCTCCAACTGAATCAATCCTTTAAGGCAGCATGCTGTAAGCGCCCTCTGACACAGTGCACTGTGCCTCTGCGGTCCCATACACTACTCTGTGGTCTACATCTGGTTTCAATGGAAGCTTAGCAACGAGCTTGGTGATATTATATTGATGGGAGAGCCAGTATCAGTAATTACCCTATTTTTTGGTATTTTGTACAAAAAATGTCACAGTATGTACAATCTGAATAAAATAGAACTGTTATTGATTATTACATAAAAATCAAGGGCTTTTGGTTATTCATAAAAGTGAGAATACCATCACTGACATGTGAATACGCCTGAGCAATATTCTCTACTGGAATCGCCATTTCCACCCCCTCTAAAGCTGCGACATGTGTTGAAAGTTAACCACTAACTATACCATTCCGCCTTAAGGATTTGCCAGATATATGGCTTTTGAACCTCTCAATCGAACTCTGTGTCTGCATTGTAAGGGTCTCTCTCTTGGTTTGAGGCCAATATATCATACGGGATCTGTTGATACAATAAATCGTCAGATTGAGTTCCGAAACCGCCATCCAGAGATTTGTGGAAATCCTCAGGGACAATTAGATTTGAGTTAGTGGAAGTAGAGTGTCTCATATCTACTCCTCTTGCCCTTTTCACTGTTTTTTGGGGCAACTGGTGCTGCATTGACATGTAATTTGCCAGGACAGCTATCTTCTAATGCCCTTATTGTCCGCATGAGAAATAATTATTCATAAAAGGTACTCATCTCTGCATTATAACCATAGCAACAGGTCTGAAATTAATTGAGTTATTGCAACTCATCCAGGATGAGCTTGTTGATAATAATGGGGGCGGAAAGGACTTAAAAATTGTTAAAGGGTCAAGTATACCCCAACATAATATTCACAAGGCGTTGTTGCTCTAATACTGGTAGGGTTTCATTAGCGGTTGCAGGGTCTTTCCATTCCAAATTGGGAGCACTAAAGGTGACAGATAGATGACATAAATGACTAACAAATTTTAGTAACTCACATCCAAGAAATTATGAAATGGCATTATACATTTCTCAATATGGCTTGACAGCCACTGTATCATGGAAACGGCAAAAGAAGCTTAGACTAGCCTGCCAGTCAGGATGTGTGAACACCCAAAAATCAAGCCAGAATGCCAGAGGCATTGCCAACCATATGACTTGATATGGAGCCGGGAAATGTGATACCACAAAGTGGTGGTTTAACAACAGGGTAAGGAGCGTCCCAACGGCAAACCACACTGAACCCATTCCCAACTCAGTGGTTCTAACTGCAGGAGGTGGGATTACTGGGACAGTCTCAATGAGATTCTTGGCTTGAGAGGCCAACTCATTGAGGGCGATAGGGAGATGGATTCTCTCTATCCATTGTTGTACATAGGGCCATAAAATCCCCATGTATTGTTGTCAAAAATTCATAAGAGCGGGGTTGTAAGACCAAAAGTGTCAGACTCGCTGGGCCCAATTGATGATAGAGGGGGCCATGGTGACCAAAATAATTGGTAAAGCCCATCTGGAGTGCGGGGTGATGGACCACCAAGGAAATGCCATCTGGGATGCAGTCAGAACAGAAAATAAAAATAAATTTGATTTTTTTGGCAGAAATTTATTGGTAAAGGAAAGTAAGAAAATTGACCAATGATTTTCTCAGTGCCATGCAACTGATTAAATATTGGTCGATTGGGTAGTGACAGGATGAGGTCAGGGCCCACAAATTCGGCCTAACTGGTAATTTTCGGGAATGGGGGATTTTTTTCTTTTGAAACTGACATTGCAAAATTTGGCGCCGGACCAAGTCTCTATCAGTTTGACCTCAAACGTCTGAACCAGGGATTGATTATGTTTCTGATGATTAGCATGACGGCGTTTGGCCTGACGGGTGACAGGAATCCCCCAAAGCCATCCCTTATAGGGATGGGTCCATTTGGTTGGGAATGGGTTTGGGACAGCCAACCTGCCCACACTCAGTCTTTTAACTGTTCGTTCAGTTAACAGCAGCACATTGGGCGCAATGCCCAGATTACTATCTGAGGGCTATGAACCCCTATCAATAGTTCCCAATATTTGTTCAACTGGTTTGGGGATAGAATTGGAACTGTCGGGCAATCCAGACAATATCTCATTCTTCATGCTTTTACAGCCATTCGAATTCTGGGCATCAGCCAGATTGCCAGCTGAATTAGATCCAGCTGATTTCAGTTTGGTAATCTCGGCACAGATTTCACTAATTCCCCACAACAGTTCTGCCAAGGTAAGTGTGGGTATTGGGGGTGGGATCTGGAGTGGACGAGCTGTTACCCATCGCTCATCTACTACATGAGTGAGGTCACCCTGAGTGATGAGAGGTACCGCCATCCTCTTTGGTGTCTTTTTACTCAGGAACTGGAAAATGACCCAATTGAGAGCCAAAGGACGTTCCTTGAAACTTACATTACCATTTCCTTTTTCCAAAGGAATGGCACCCCCACTGGGAAATTGCGCCAGAGCCACATTCTTGTGTGCTTTAGGTAGCTTGATAGCCATAATTGTCGCGATTTTCTGAGGAGGGCGGGGGCCTCAGGGTGGGATGTGTGGAAGGCTTTGACCAGGGCCATGCAACTCGCGAAATCGCGCACCTTGACTCAACTATTTTTGTAGGCTTGGTATCCTTTCCAGGCCACTAGATATTGGACTGAATGTCGCGACTTGCGAGATGCCAAGATAGCCTCTACCTCAGCTTCTTCCTCATTAATGACAACATTTGGTTCTGGGTCTGTGGGAATTACACCCTTGAAAGGCGACAATTGTGAAACATGGAAGACTGGGTGCTGCTTCTTTTTTAGTACTAGATGGTCTCAACCCAAGGGGGGGATTCATCAATGTTTATTGAATTACGCCTGGGCTCTAAGAGCCTGAGGCGAGGGAAGGGGAGGGAGGAGGCATCGAGAAAGGGAGGGGGTTTGCGCGCCAGAGCCGTGCTGCAGTGACAACTGAGCGGGGGAGGGTTGGCGACATAGTGCAGACCTTCAGGGCCATCTCAAAGTGTACCTGAAAGTGGGTGATCATGTGTGGAAGGGTCCACACCTGCTGGTCAAAGGCAGCACGAAGGAAGGAGTTATGGATGGTCCAGATGGCTGTGACATAGGCGAGGACACAAAGGGGTCGGTGGCAACCAGGCAATGTCTGCTCAAACATGAGGTCTTGCACAGGGTGTCCAGACCAGGGCTGAGCATGGAGGAGCGCGCGGGCCTTTGGCCAAAATGCGGCGACACCTGGACAGGTGAAAAAACGATGGAGGTGGGAGTCAATAGGCTCCACACAGCGGGGCAGCTTCGGTGCTGGAAGGTAGGGCCAGTCCGGTCCCCTGTCCTGTATGAACAGTGGAGCACCCTCCATAAGGTGTTGGACACCTTTGCTGACAGGATGGGGTGATAGACGTCCTTCCACAATTCCTTAAGGTCAAATCTCACGGAGGGAGGGAGGAGCTCAAGGAGTCTTGGGCGGATGGGAGGACGATCTTGGGGGTTGAGGCGAGTTGTGACAACTTGTCCATTGTGCACAATTGCATGGCGACGGGGGCTGAGGCCAGGGCCTTCCCTTCTGTATGGGAAGGCATGGTGGATCCGCGCGCCTACTCGTTTCAGGGCAAGGAGAGCCTGGTTCCAGTAGGGGGATGAGGATGGTTTTAGGCGATGGCCTGGGTGGTTTGTGAGCCACTCCCCTAATGAGGTCAGAGATGCTCTAGGAAGACCCAGAGCTGCTGACACTGACTGGCGGAGGGCGGGCGCCCATTGGGGCATGGGGGTCGCGTCCCAGCAGACAATTGGCCATAGGAACTTCAGGAAGATTGTGGTGGCGTGGGATCGCGTGTCCAGAAGCCCTAGGCCCCCTTCATTGCAGGGTCGGGCAATGGTTGAGAGGGCCATTGGTGGATGGTTTGAGCCCCAGATCCAACAGCCGAGGAGTACATTGAGCCACGTATAAAAGGCATCTGTGAATGGGCAGACGTGCGCTAGGAACCAGACTTTGGAGAGGAGGAACACATTGGCCATCAGAGCTCGACCCTGGGGGGTGATGTGCCACCGGTTCCAGCTGGCAATCCTGGAGTTAACTGCTGCAAGGAGCAAGTCCTCATTGTCTTTTAGCGCAACTCCTTGTTGGTTGGTGAGAACGCCCAGGTGACGGAAGGTACCGCGCTCAGGTTCAATACCAGATGGTGGGGGAAGGTGGGGGAGCCGACCTGTACAACTGTCGTCTTGGAGGTGTTGACCATGGCGTTGGACGCCTTGGTGTACCTCTCAAGGGTCACAGCAGCGAGGGCAACATCCCCAGGGCAGCCAAATGCAATGGCAGTGTCATCTGCAAATGGCATGGTGAGTGTGGGGGCTTTACCTGGGACCAGAATCCCTGTTAGCTTGTCCTGTAAGGAGGCCAAGAGGGGGTCAAGGGTGATGTTAAAAAGGATAGGGCTCAGGGGGTCCCCTTGCCGGAGACCTTGTCCAACTGGTACTGCCACTGTAAAACCCATTGGCGCCAGAACTCTGGTGTGGAGCTGGTCATAGAGCGCTGATATCCAGCGCCTAGCTGCGGGTGGGAGATGGAAGCGGGCCAGGGAAGCATCAATATACTTCCAGGCTACCTGATCATATGCTTTCTCCATATCCAGGAGAGCCACAAAGCCATTCACCTTACGAGAGTTAGCAGTCAAAGTCACGTGAAGGTCATTATAGTTGTCCCATAACGACCTCCCCGGAATAAAACCGTGCTGGATGGGGAGAGGGAGGTGACACCCGTTTGGTGATGCGGTTGGCCAGAAGCTTCGTGAAGAGCTTGTGGTCTGTGTTGATCAACGCTATGGGGCGCCAGTTCGCCAGGTTCTCACGGTCTGACTTCTTGTGAATGAGGGTCGTGATTGAGCCTCTGGAGTCGGGGAGGACCTCGCCATTCACCAAGAGTGCAGTGAAGAGGTCGCGGAGGGTTCTGGCTATCACTGCAGGTTCCAGAAGGTACACCTCAAAGGGTATTTCGTCTGGGCCTGGGGCTTTAAGCCGTGGGGATTTCAGAAGGGTTTCCATCACCTCCTGGATGGAAATAGGCGCCAGTAGAGCCTCATCAGCCCGTGGGTCAATGGGCGGCTCTGGAGCCCGCCACAGGAAGTCTTGGATGTCCGATAGGTCCACCTGGGTGGCATGGAAGAGGCTGGAGTAGAAGCGGTGTAGTTCCTGCGTGATTTCCTCCTTATCTGAAGTGGTTGTAGTGCCAATCTTCAGTGCAGTAATATCCTGCGCTGTTGACCGGGCTTTCTGTTTCTGAAAGAAGAAGCGGGTGGGGCGTTCCCATTGAGCATAGTAACGAGATGTTGTAAAGTTTGCTGCCCGTTCTTCCTGCAGTGTGAGCTCCAAGTTGAGTGCTTCCTGCGCCGCTTCCCAGTCTTCCAACCATCTGGGAGAGGGCGAAGGCTGGCAGTTTCGCTCTAGATGTCTGATTCTGGCTTCCGCCCTTTTGACTCTGGCGCGAGCTGCAGTCATCTGGGCTTTGGCACAGTTGTAAGCAACGCGGGTGATGCCCTCCTTGGTCACCGCCCATCTAGCCTTGTGGTCAAGCAGGTGGGGTAGGGGGAGGTGAGAGTCTCCCGGATGGTCATAGACAGCTTTTCCTTAGTGAAGGGGTTGTTGAGAAGAGCTGGGGCAACCCTAGGCCAGAACCTACGCGACGGTCTAAGTGTGGTGGTGAGTACAATGGTGAGTGACCTGTGATCAATCAGATGGTTGTCACGAGAGATGGGAGAGGAGACGCGGCCAATTAGCAGGGGGCCAATCAGTGCCATATCTATGCGTGACGCTGACTGGAAAGCTCCTCCATCATACTGGATCCTAGTCATGCAACCTAGGCCAGACGCGGAGGGTGGAAGCGCATCTATAAAGCCACTCAGGCGAAGGAAATCCTGGAGGCGACTTGATCCAGGGCGTTCCTTTGCTGCAGGGGGTAAGAGTCACAGACGCGACTTATGGTTGTGTTGAAATCTCCTAAGAGGACTGTATTCCGTGGGAGATTATGTTGGAGGAGCTCTTCCAAGAGCCAATTTGCTCCTGACCTGCATTAGGCAGGTAGATGCTTGCAGCGAAGAAGGAGAAGTCAGGAGTGGTGAGTTTGGCCAGTATGAGGCGGCCACCTAGATATTGTGAAAAAGAATGGGTTTTAACCCGGGGATTCAAAACAATAAGGGCGCCATGGTTTGTCCAGAAGGAGTTGCCTCCAAACTGTTCATTCCATGCAGATTGTTCGTGGGGGAGGATATGGGGCTCCTGGACAGCAGCGATGTCAAATTGTGCTGATCTGAAGTTTCGGAGGAGGCGGGCTCTCCACTTAAAGTCCCGCAACCCATTTGCGTTGATGGATTGCAGGGCCAGGGTGCTGCCATGGGGACTCATAGCTGTTCCCCTCCATGTCCTGGGGGGTTGCCAGCGCTTAAACCTGCTGCTGTGAGGCGGCTAGTTTTGAGTCCTTTAGCTTGACTATTAGCTGCAATCCGTGAGGAGCGTCGAGGGTTCTGAGGGGAAGGAGAGGGTGGGGGGGCGGAGGACCCAGTAAGCCAACCTAGGATGCTGCCCCCGCTCCGTTGCAGGGGAAGGACCTGAGGGTGCTCAATGGTGACCTCCGCGGTGTCCCCATTTGATGAGTCTGAGTCCATATTCACTTCCTCCAACACTGCAAAGGATCCGCGCGAAATGGACTGTAGGGTTGGGGTAGGATTCTTTGAGGTGGCACTTCTACCGCAGGCCGCGGGTTGCCAGTCCATGCTGGTGAGCATAGCTCCATTGGGAGCTGAGGGTTGATGCGATAAATCGCTGGTGGAGGTTGGTGGGGGTGCCGCGGAGCCCTGAGTGGGGGTGGCTGACGAGGGGTACCCTGTGGGAGATGCCTTGCGCTTGGTGAGAGAGGGAGTTGACTCTGGGAGATTAGAGGGGGTGCCCATTGGAAGGGGGGCATGAGCGCGAAGGTATCCCATACCAATAGTGGGGTTAGCTGTTTCAACTGCTAGGCGTAAGGCCTCAGGGGACAGGTCTTGAACGGGAACCCATTGTGTGGGTTGTGAGATTGCTGCTGCAGCCACGTGGGATCGTTTTTGGCCTGGTTTAGGCCCCTGGGTGGTGGCTAAGAGGGCTTGTTTCGAGCTGTGCAGCCACTATACAAGTGTCCAAGGGCGTTACACCATGAACACCGGGGGCGCGCCTGATAAGGGTCGATAAAAAAGATCTCAGGGCATTCCCCAACTACCGCCACACGAGGAATAATCTCAATGTTGCGGGATACAGTGGGGGAGGGGATGAACGACGCCCTAGCAGTGCGAGCTCTTTGAGTGGGAGCATAGTAAGAGGGGACGCTAAAGTCCACTGAAAGAACAGACCCAAACTCCATTAAACCACGATGGAGTGCCAGTTTAAGAGACTCAGGATCAACAGTCGTTGGTAGGTTGGAAAAAGTAACCCATGAAATTTTCTCCAGGTGAGAGCGTGTGCGGGAGATGCGAAGAGATCCGCGTGGAATAATCACCTGGAGGGTGGGAGCATGGTCAGCAAGGGCAGCTTCAGTGAAGCCCAAATCGATGTAGTGGCCCTCCACTGATTCATGGATGGTGGTGTTAATTGGGAATGTCTCCGCAATCGCTGCAAAGTATGAGAAGTAATCCTCTGTATAGAATTCAACAGGGTTATGCCCATAATAAAGGCGAATTGCATGGGAGAGGGTTGAGCGAGGTAGAGCTTTTTGCGCTCTAGTTTCGGCCCATTTCTTCTTAACATCAGCAAGAAATGCCACTTCACGGGGATCAGCTTTGGGTAGCGTTGGTGCGAGAGATTTTTGCCACGCCCCAGTGGCTCCTTTA
Source organism: Massospora cicadina (assembly GCA_022478985.1). Lineage (NCBI taxonomy): Eukaryota > Fungi > Entomophthoromycota > Entomophthoromycetes > Entomophthorales > Entomophthoraceae > Massospora > Massospora cicadina. The sequence goes on along the minus strand of JAKSZP010016030.1, from coordinate 99,728 downwards.
GTACGTTTGTGTTTGCTTTGGGCTGCAATTGCGGGTTGAGTGTGAGCTGGTGGTTTGGACAAGTTTGCGGAGTTCCCTTGTTGCTGGAATGTTACAGCAGTTGCTGTCGTCATATTAAATTGAGGGGCGGTTTGTTGGGCCTTGCTAAATTGGGGAGGCCCATCCAGATTGGTTTGTAACTCCGGCCAATTGGGAGGAGGGAGATGTTTCATCACCATCCCAATCTATTTGGGTAAATTCAGCCCGAGTATTTGCTGTGATTTCGTGGGCAAAACTCACTGGCTGATTGGTGAATTGGTCGTTTTCAGCATATGGAGATAAAGTGCCGACTTGAGAAGTGCAGATTATGGGGTTTAAATGGGACGGGTGAGATTGGAACTGGTGTGAAGTTCCAAAATCTGAACCATTTAAATCCCCATTGGGAAAAATGATTGTCCCAATTTAATGCTTAGTGAACCAGAATGTGCGGCTAATCCAACCTTACATCCGAGGGTTTGGGGGTCAGGTGATTGTTGGGCCTCGCTAAATTGGGGAGTCCCATCCAGATTGGAATTAACTCCAGCCAATTGGGAGGAGGGCGATGTTTCATCACCATCCTAATCTATTTGGGTAAATTCAGCCCGAGTATTTGCTGTGATTTCGTGGGCAAAACTCATTGGCTGATTGGTGAATTGGTCGTTTTCAGCATATTGAGATAAAGTGCCGACTTGAGAAGTGCCAATTACGGGGTTTAAATGGGACGGGTGAGATTGGAACTGGTGTGAAGTTCCAAAATCCGAACCATTTGAATCCTCATTGGAAAGAGTAGATTGTCCCAATTTGGTGCTTAGTGAACCAGAATGTGCGGCTAATCCAACCTTACATCTGAGGATTTGGAAGCCAGGTAGCTGGGTATCGCCCCTCATGGAGGAGCCAGAAACACGGCGTCAGCAATAATAGATGGGGCTGAATTAGCTGACACAATGGGGGAGGTGAATTCCTGGATGGGCTGAGTTGCATTCAACTGAGCAGACGCCATTAAAACAGCGTGGGTGATGGCCTCCTTGGTTGGAGGGGGCCCAGCGGGTTGGTGGGAGGCAGAGCACACAGAGCTGTTAGGCGTGCAGGTTGCAGAAGTGCGATCAGGTGAACTGGCGCTAGTTGGAGTAGCTCCAGGTTGTGGGGTGGTGCCTGCTTTCATGGCTGCTGCTTGAGAGCGGGTGATTCTGGTTGACCCTGAGGTGGGTAACTGAGGGTTGCTTCGTTTGAGGGGTGGTGCTGGCTCGTTTGGCATAGCCTGCGGGTTCTTTTGCGGGGTTTCCCGCCATATTTGCTAATAGTTTTCGTAAATCTCTTTTGTGGAGCTAAATTCCAGGCTGAATTGATTTTCGAAAAGTGATGCTTAGCAGAAAGAGATCTAGGTGCTGCTTTTAATGCGCGGGAAGCTTCAGGCAAAACGCCCCATTACCCAATACTTCCTCCACTAAGTGAGGACCCAAACGCTTACTGAAGAACTTTTGGGAAGGGGTTTAAATTTGCAAATGACAGGTATCAAGCATGACGTAGGAGCCCACCATAAAGTCATGACCCGGAAGGCGCTTATGGTCTGCAAATTGCTTTTAGTTGTCAATGGCTTTGGTGAGGTGTTCCCGCACTAAGGCTTAAGTTGATCAAATATTGGTAGCATGATCCGCGGCTGCTTTCACCTCAGGACGCAAGAATGCCTGACTGAAAATGATGGGTTATAGCCCAACATTGCTTCATATGGTGAAAACCCCATGGATGTGTGGATCCCATTATTATATACAAATTGAGTGAGAGGCAAGGCACCGGACCAAGTATCCTGTGCTGCTGTGGCATAGCAACACAGGTACTGTTTGAGGAATTAATTAACTCGCCCAGTCTGACCGTCAGACTGGGGGTGATACTTTGGGATTAATAGGGGGTTATCTTCAGGATCGATAGGAGTTCACTCCAAAAGTGTACAGTAAACTGAGTACCCCATTCGCTAACGATTTCCTGGGGAAGACCAAACATCAAAAACACATGTTGTACAAAAAGACAGGCAGTTTTTTCTGACGTAATTACAGAAGTGCAAGGGATAAAAAGGGAAAATTTTGTAAAGCGATCCACCACTACCATCACCGATGTGAACCCATTAGAACAGGGGAGATCGATGATAAAATCTATGGATACTGAGGTCCACAGACCTTCCGCCTGCTGTAAAGGGTGTATGAGGCCATTCTTACCAGAGTGATCCAACTTGGCCCTAGCACAAGTAACACAATCGGCGATCCAAGCTGGAATCTCTTTGGTTAGTCCTGCCCAATTGAAGGTTTGCTTGATCAGATCAATGCATTTCTTGTTACTGGGATGTCCAACTGAGGGGGGATCTTGGTGTGCGCGGAATACTTTTGGGCGGAAGGAGGGGGAATCCACACATGAGAACAGAAGTAAATGAGCCCCTCTTCTAAGGAGTATAGGGAGTGTTTGTGACTCGAGTGAGTCAACTGCTCAATCAACTCCACGCCCTCAGGGCAGGCCGTTTGACTGGCCAACACCTGGGCCAATAACAGATTGTTGGGAGATAACGCGGCAGAGGAAACAACGGAGGGAATGATTGACAGAATCTGAGTGGCAGGGATCACAGTAATGAGATCCACTTCCTCAGGTTCCAAGGGACAGTGAGCAGGGCTATGGCTTAGGAAGTTGGGAAGGACATTGAGCGCACCTTTGAAAAATTCATACTTGAAGGCGAAACTGCACAGGTCCCAATAGGTTTGGGCCTGCTGGTGCACTAATTTTGAGGTTTTCGGAAATACAAGAGAGCCTGGTGATCCATGAGAACCATTAGCTCATGACGAGAACCCTGTAACAGGTATTGCCAATGAGTTAAAGCCCATGTAACAGCCTCCAGCCCCTTATCATAAATGGCCCAACATTGCTCCATAGTAGTGAATTTTTGGGAAATAAAGTGACCGGATGTTCAAGACTATCATGGTCCTGAAGCAGCACTGCACCCACTGCTACCGACAAAGCATCACATGCAATGATATACAGCTTGGTGGGATCGGCATGTTTCAAAATGGGAGGAGACACAAACACCTCCTTGATTGATTCGAACGCCTGCTGGCATTTGGGGGTCTAACAAAATGGTACATTTTTTCCAGTGATGGGATGGAGTGGAGCGGCCAACTGGGAAAGTGCAGGGGAAAATTTCCGCAAAAAAATGATAGCTCCCAAGAAACTTTAAAGTTGCTTCTGTATAGTCAGAGTTGGCCATTCTCAGATTGCATCTAATCTTGTTGGGAGGGATAGTGACACCTTCTTTGAGAACCAGGATTCCGAGAAATGTGACCTCTTCCTTATAAAACTCGCACTTGGAAGCTTTGAGGAACAGCCCTGCTTTATGCAAAGCGACCACCACCGCTTCTGAGTCGATAGCATGTTGTTTGGGAGTTGGGGAATGAACTAGGATATCATTGATGTATGCAATAGCACAAGAGAACCAAAGATTCCCTAATGCATTGTCAATCATTCGTTGAAATGTAGCCTGAGCATTCTTCAACCCAAAGGGCATTACGCGAAATTGAAAAATGCCTCGCCTCATTTGGATTGCAGTCAACCATTCCTGTCCTTCCATCACCCAAATTTGGTTGAAAGTGTTCACCAGATCCAGTTTTGAAAACACATGGGATTTGGCAATTGCCTTACTGATTGTCTGCTCTATAAAATGAGTGGGGATCTGTAACTGTTATTTTGTTCAGGTGACTGTAATCTACGCAATGACGGAGTGATCCATCCAATTTTCTTGCAAAGACAATAGTGGAGGCGATGAGGGGAAGTTTCTTTTAACAACCAACCTTTTTTAACATATTGTCCAACCAGGTATTGAGTGCAACCTCTTCCTCCGCTGTATGAGGATACAACGGGCAGTTAAAGTCACCAATTCCACGGTTGTCCGAAATCCACAATCATACCTAGTATGTTTTGGCAATTGATCCGCTTTTTATATCAAAAATTCCCCGATATTGCATTAAGCTTTCAGGAAAATTGGCCGGAATGCCCGCGGAAGTAACTAAGGTAGTGATAGAGCCGGTTCCTTGTATTTTTTTGAGGGTGTTGATCAAAGGGAACTCTCCCTCTGAATCATCATTGATAAATGACAATGTATTAGACTCTATGTGAATCTTCACATGTTGTTGCGCCACCATCCCACACCCAAGATCACTGGGAATATCAAGTTCAGTATGACCAAAAAATGATTGCAGAAGTTATATTGGTGGATTGAGAAGTGTATTGGCCGGTGAATGTCTTATGAATACTGGTAAGCAGACGAGGCCACCATTACTGAGAAATCCACTTCCATTTCCAATTTTAATTGCTGTGCCAACTCAACGCTCATGAAGTTCCCCGCTGCTCCAGTATCCACCAGAGCTTTGAAGGAGACATGATATGGACTGATACTGATTTTCATATGGATAAAGATTTAAGCAGAATTCTGTTTATTGGGAGATTTGACCAACTCATGGGCAACTGAAGAAATAACGGGTATGTTGAAACCAGGGTCAGAGTTCTTAGCTGGGGCGAAAATTGGAAGTACAAGTGCGGGAGAAATTATTTCTTCTGTCTGGGCTTGAACAGAATCATTCAGAGTTAACTCCGGAAATGCCAACTTGGACTCAGGGGTTATGGCAGGGTTAGGACCCACTTCAACTGCTATTCTGGTATTGGGCGCACCATCTACGTCTTTGTTAGGAAATCCTATTATAAAGTTCCCCTTCTGATATTGGGAAACGTGGCGAGGTAATGCTTTGATAGCAGTTGTGGTGGCACATATTTGATTTACTGATTCCTGGATGGTAGACCAGGCCACGTGATGAGTGGAAACCGAATCCAAGCTCGCTCTAAAGAGTGCCTGAAGCATATTGATAGATAGGCCTGATGCGGAAGCCAACTCACAAAAGGTAGAAATCAGAGAAGCCAAACTTGGGGCTTTGGCCATGGTTAGGAGTAGTCTGAATAAGTGGTCCAATTGAGACACGTGAGGTTTTAAAGCGGCTGATACAACAGCCATAAGTGGAATGGAGACTCCTTCTTGTGAGGAAGAACGCAAAAGGCTTCTCACCCAACAGCGGGCATCTCCATCCACGGCGTCTAACAACGTGAGACCTTGCTGTGCATGGGATAATGCAGAAGCGTTACTGAGTGTATTTGTTGTCCGCATTTGTACTTCATCAAGAGCGTCAAGAACCTGATTGGTGATCTCTTGGGAGGGGATACTTGATACTTTTCCTGGGCTGGAGGAAGTAAGGAAAGATGCAGTCTGCACATCTTGGGTGGCTTGAAGAAAGTTTCCCAAAATATAGCGGATGCTTCTCCCAAAGTCAGAAAGTGACCAAACGAACAACAAAAAACACACAACTGATTGTACGTTCATCTGGTAGAGGGTAACCACTGTGGCGCCCAATTTGAAAACCAAGGCGGAAGTGGCTGGAAGTAATGGTTGGTCAATTATGTCATGAAAATGGCAGAAGGAGTTTAGACTGGGCTGTCAGTCGGGATGTGTGAACACCCAAAAAGCAAGCCAGAATGCCAGAGGCATTGCTGACCATACAACTTGATATGGAGCCAGGAAATGTGATACCACAAAGTGGTGGTATAACAACAGGGTAAGGAGTGTCCCAACGGCAAACCACACTGAACCCATTCAACTCAGTGGTTCTAACTGCAGGAGGTGGGATTACTGGGACAGTCTCAATGAGATTCTTGGCTTGAGAGGCCAACTCATTGGGGGCGATAGGTAGATGGATTCTCTCTATCCATTGTTGTACATAGGGCCATAAAATCCCCGTGTATTGTTGGAAATTCATAAGAGCGGGGTCTTAAGACCCAAAGTATCAGACTCGCTGGGCCCAATTGATGATAGAGGGGGCCATGGTGACCAAAATAATTGGTAAAGCCCACCTGGAGTGCGGGGTGATGGACCACCAGGGAAATGCCATCTGGGATGAGATCAGAACGGAAAATAAAGAAAATTTAATTTTTTTGGCAAAAATTTATTTGAAAGGAAAGTAAGAAAATTGACTAATGATTTTCTCAGTGCCATGAAACTGATTAAATAGTGGTCAATTGGGTAGTGACAGGATGGGGTTGGGGCCCACAAATGTGACCTAACTGGCAAATTGTTCAGGAATGGTGGGTTTTTCTTTGGAAACTGACATTGAAAAATTTGGCGGCAGACCAAGTCTTTGTCAGTTTGACCTCAAACGTCCAAACCAGGGCTCGACTATGTTTCTGACAATTAGCACAATGGCATTTGGCCCAACAGATGAGGGAATCCCAAAGGCCATCCCTTATAGGGATAAGTCCATTTGGGTTGGGAACGGCTCGGGACAGCCAACCTTCCCACGCTTGGTTGTTTAACGTTCATTTGGTCAACAGCACAACATTGGGCGCAATGCCCAAATTACTATCTGAGGGCCTTGAACCCCCATCGATAGCGCCCAATATTTGTTCAACTAGTTTGGAGATAGATTTGGAACCATCAGGCGATCTGGCCTATATCTCATTCTTCATGCTTTACAGACATTTAATTTTGGGCATCATTCAGATTGCCAGCCAAATTAGATCCGGCCAATTTCAGAATGGTAATCTCAGCACAGATTTCACTAATTCCCTGCAACAGTTCTGCTGAGGTAAGTGTGGGTATTTGGGGTGGGATCTGAGCGGACGAGCTGTTACCCATCGCTCATCTACTACATGAGCGAGGTCGCCCTGAGTGATGAGAGGTACCGCCAACCTCTTTGGTGTCTTTTTATTCGGGAACAAAAATGACCTGATTGAGAGCCAAAGGACATTCCCCAAGACTTACACACTGTCATCACTATGTCCAAATCTTTATTAAATAAGATTTGTGCTCCCAACAACACATGAGCCTCTGCCATAAACCACTCTGCAAACTCTACCAAAGATTCATTCTTTTAGAAAGACATTGTCAAGAACTCAGCCTTGTGCTGAGTTATTTTTGCCTTTCCCTAAAACAGGCGGACCATGGTCTCCTTCACCACTTTGTATGCTACAGTACTACTCTTCAGATAACATATGACCTGGTAGCGTTTGTGACATCTAAAGTGGATAATAACAGTTTAGCTTTCCGCCAATCAGTAGACCCTCCATGCAAATTTAAACTGCTTAAAAAACCCATGTATGTTTCCATCATGATGAAATGGGGCAGCTTGTTGCTGCAGACCTCTATCTCCCTAATGACCTCATTCAATTTACACTTAGCACAGTATAGCCGCTCAGTAGTGTCACCCACAAGGTCAGCAAGTTGATTGTTTTGGCCACTCACCAGGTGCAGTTGGAGAAAAGCCATAGAGCTGATTGGTTATATTTTTGTTTTCTCAGAAAAACATTTTTTGACCCTGGATTAGTCTATCCAAGGCAAGTTTCAGTTCTGCTTATTGTGACAACTCAATAAACTGGGGAAACAACCCGTTGAGGAAAACCAGTTGCACCATTGAGTGGAAAGTAATAAAGTATTTAATGAGTTGTTCAATGGGCCCCCTATAGTGAGCACCAATGTTAACTTTCTGAGGTTTTGCTTGATTCCACCAAGCAAGTTACACAGGTTAAACTCCACTGAGCAACAGATGAGCGATATGAGGATTGCTGGCCCTCCACTTTTTAATAATAAAGCTTTTTATATAAGGAGCTATTGACCCAATGATAACACTATATTTAATAAACTAACGGCTACCCCCATTACTCTTTCCTACTCTTCTCTTTCTCCGTAAAAACCTCCTCCTTTCTCACTCTCATGCTTGACTATTTTTTATCTAACTGAGGCATGACAACAATGGTGCGGGCATAACTGAGTATGTGGGTAAATGAAGATAGATAAAATTGAGCACCCTGGGGTACTCAGGTTACCCCTGTTGCCAGCGGGACTGCCAGGTATTGGGGGTTAGTGCGCTACTCCGAGGGGGTTTCCCCAGCTATGGAGCAGGTGTGAAGGAAGGGGTCTGTGCGGAGGAACCAGAGTGAGAACCACGATCTATGAGCGCCAGTTGCCTTGGCCTCATATATCCATAGAGCCAGGCTTGCAAGTGCTCCAGTAAGTGGACGTGGAAACTGTTGATAACCCCATGGATGTTTGGGACCATGACTCTGAACGCATCTAAGGCAATGGTGTGGATTGTCCACTTTGCAATAGGTACCATTAGGGAGTGGAGGATAGATGGGATTGGTGACTTGATCTGGAGCGCGAGGAGGCTCTTTGATATAAAAAATTCCTGCTCATTTTGGATCTTAAGCAGGCGCGCGACTTCCTGCCATATGGATCTGGTTGGGGGGCATGTTTCTAGGTGGTGATGTAGGGAGCCCTCCCCTCCACATACTGTGCAGGTTGCATGGAGGGAATTTGAGCGGTCCGCCATCATATAGGTCCTTCTCAGACAGCGCCAGGCGTTGGCTCTTACCCTCGGCTGTAGGAGTGGGTGGTGCGATATTCTCCACACTGTCTTCTGTGTGGTTAAGTTGTAAGGGATGTCCAACGCATCTAGGTATTCGATTATAGCAATGGTTGGGGTCATAGCAAGCATGTCTCTCTGGGGGTGGTTTTCTGGATTTCTTAATTTAAAGTGGGGGCTGGGTCGTCCCCTTCTCTGCACAGTGCCAGTGTTCTCTACGGTCCATCCCATATGGCGGATGGTTCAGAGGACGTGTTTGAAGTAGGGGGGTTCCATGCAGGCCCATTGCGGTAGGGTGTTTAGCAAGGTATGATAGTAGTCTGGGTGGGCTATGTTGGTTGGTCAATTTGAGCGTCTGTGCGAAGTTAGTCCTCGCTGCCCTGGACCAGTGTTGTTGCGAGAGGTCTGGGGCAAGTATTTCCTTTATCCAGGTACCCAGGATGCGGTTGGCGTAGCTCTCAAAATCTATTAGTCCTATGCCTCCGCTTTAGCGTGGGTAAAAGAGTGTTTTCATCCGTATGGGAGGATGGGATCTGGGCCACAGCCAGCCCTGGATGAGCGCGCGGATTGAAATTATGAAGGTGGGTGAGAAAGCGATCGCGTGGGCATAGTACCATAGTATTGGGAGGATGAGTGAGTTAGCAACTGTTACTCGCCCTGTTAGTCCTGTGGATCTTCCCTTGAGGGAGGCTACACGGTTGGATACCCGCTGTAGTAGGTTGCTTTCCATTGTCTCATTGGCATATCCCCTGTTTCCAGCCATATCCTAAGGTGGCGGACAGGAGTGGTGGTGGGAGGTGATGCAAATGGTAAGATGAGTGGGTTTTTCCTTCGTATGGGGGTATGAGGTTCTGGCGTTGTAGCCCAGTTGTTAGTGTACTTGCCTAAGAGAATGATTTCAGTTTTCCTTTTGTTGATCGATGCGTTGCTCACCATGGAGTATTCCTTTAGGGTGCGTTCCAGCTGTTGAGCATCATTGTTGTTAGCTATACCTGCCACGTAGTCATCCGCGAAGGCCAGTATCTTGACTGTTGGCTGTCCTTGTGCAGTTATGCCTAAGAGGCGTGAGTCAGTTACGTGGAGGAGTGGATCAAAACTGAAATTATAAAGCAGTGGGCTGAGGGAGTCCCATTGTTTGAGCCCACTGTGTGGTGTGATCTTGTTAGTTAGGAAGCCAGGGCCGCATACAGCCATGGTTGCAGATTCTGTAAGGAGCATCGCCCAGTTTATGAATCTGGGTGGAAGTTTGAAAGCGTGTAAGCATTCCTTTGATTATGGCCAGCTAACGCGGTCATATGCCTTTTCCTGGTTTAAGAAGACTTGGGATCTCCAGTTGCTTTGGACTGAAATATGTTTGCAACAAGGTGTATGTTGCTCCAATTTGAGCGCCCTGGTATAAACCCAAAATGGTTGGGTGACAGGACGTCAGAGGCAATTGCGCCTCATCTGTATGCTAAAATTTTGTTAGAAATTTTGTGTCAGTATTAGAAAGTCAATTGGACGCCAGTTGGCCAGGTCCAATTTTTCGCCCTTTTTATATAAGGTTATGACATATGATTCATGGCCATCAGGTAGGAGGCGCGTTTCCAGCAAGCACTGGTTCATAGACGCCAATAGGAGGGGGGCAATTTGTTGAAAATACTTTTTGTAAAATTTGTAGGGTATCCCATCAGGCCCTTGGCATTTCCTACGTGGTGCACCGCGGATTGTATCCCAAAGCTCCTCCAGTGTAATTAGATTTAGAATATTGTAGTTCAGCGGTGTGCTTTGTATTCTGGCAGTTTGTATAAATTTTGTGATTTTTTGTGGGTCTGTTGGCATATTGCGGTATAATTCAGTGTAATAGCGGTGTACTTCCACCTTGACCTCCTTAGGGCCAGTTGCCACGGTGCCGTCAGTCTTGCTTACCTGTGTGCATGTGTGCTAGTTGCTGCGGGAGTGGAATTGGCAGAAGAAATATGTCAAACATGTTTCGCCTTCCTTTATGAACTTACCTTTGTTTGATACTTTGATTCTGTGTTGGTGCTCAAAGATGAGGGTGTTTAGTCAGGCGTATATTTCCACCCATTTGCATCCCCAGTTGGGGCTATAACCAGATCTTGGGGTGTTAAGCTCGAGGTGGTCCAGTTCCGCCAAGGTACACCTGATTGTGGCTGTATCAGCAGTTTACTTATGTGATGCAAGATGTCAGATTTTGTTGATTAGTTCCTTTTTGTGAAATTTGCCCATGTTACAATGGGATTTGAAGTGAATGGGGCTGTGAATTCTTGGTTTGTGTCCTCATGTTCAACTCATTCAGATATTTTGGGTAATTTTATGTTTTCTGGGTGTAGCTTTCTCCAGGGTGACACCTGTGCGTGGTTTCAGGTTGGCAATAACTGCACCAAAAAAGTCAGTGGTCAGAAAAATTGTCTTTTTTTGTTGTAAATTTGGAAATTCTTGATTGTTGGGATTGTGGAATGAGGATGTGATCGATGCAGCTCATTGATATGAGTGCTCCCTCTTGTATGTTAGGCTGTGTTATGTGTAGAAAGGAGTGGTGATCTGAGGGGGGAGGGCATCCTGTAGGCCAAGGGATGCCTTCATTGTGCAGAATTTGATGTGCCCCGGTGGGTATCCCCTGGGGTTTGGCCATCAGTCTGTGTCAGGGTTATCCCAGCAGTTTAAGTCACCCAACAGGATGGTATCTGGTGGGAGGGTGAGTGTTGGCACAGTTTTTAGAAATTGTTTTCTCTCAGCTATGGTGCACGGTGCCTAGATGCATGCTGTCGAGATTATTTCCTCTTGGCATGTGATTGTTGCTAACAGGACGCAGCCATGAAGGTATGACAATGAGTTTGTAATTTTAATTTTTTGTTATTTCAAACAATCACCCCACAGTTAGACGTCCATACTGATTGTGATGGTGCGACCCTTGGGCCAGGATCCTTCTTCCCCTTGTAGACAGTGGGTTTCTTGGATGGCCAAGATGTCTATAAGGGGTTTTCACTGGAAGTCAAGCTTTTGGCTTAGGACAGTCTGAGCCCTGGCTCCCGCGATGTTTAGCATCCTTATTGATACTGAGGTGCCCGCGGCGCCTCAGGAGCAGTTTGGAGGGCCCTCTGGCCCTAACCCACCGCGTCTCATTTTGGTCATGCTCCACATCTGTACTCCAACTCTCTTAGTGACATTGTCAGTTCCCTTAATCTGACTCAATTTTTCTTGGGATTTGCGGTTTTTGGAATTTGAGTTATCTTTTCCCGCATGTGTCTCATGATGGTTTAATGCATGGTGCTAATTGGGTTCTGTAATTTTGGGGTTCAATTTTGGAGAGTTGTACACCGCATTTTTGCCCATATTGTGGCTAAATTGTTCCTCAAAGTGTGCATGATTGATGTCACTTAGTGACTCAGTCAAATTGCTGTGAAAATTTTCAGCCTGAGCATATTGTTCTGATTGGCTGGCTCGGTGTATATACAAAGTATCCTCTTGAATTTATCCGGGTTTGATGAATGATTCCGCGTGTGCTGCCGCCTCAGCCACTGCCTGCTTATTGGATTTTTGTGCCGCTTTGCATTGTTTATGTGTAACTGGGTCCACAATGGAGTAAAGTCCATCTTCACCCCAGCGGAATGGGTGGTGGCCATCAGTCATTATGGCGAAGTTTTTGTTACTTTCGTCCATGGCTTCCTCACAGTAGTCTGCTTTATTAAGCCCTCCTTCACGGGGCATGCAAATTCCTTGTGTCCCAATGAACTGCAGTAGTTGCATATAGGCGGTGCGCATTCTAGTGTAACTCAGAATGCAGATGACTGTCCCCCATCCACAAAGTGAAACTCTGCTGTGCAGGGGATTCTTGATAAGTCATCTTCTACTTTGGGGAATGGGTTGATCACAGCGATAGCTTTGCCTGTGCACAGGGTTGGCATCAGGCGAAATTGTTGTAATTCGAGTTGCTTAATTTCTCCATAGGCTATGAGCCCTTTGCAGAGCTCCTCCTTGATTACCTTATGAGAAAGGTTGGTAGGGAGTGAGTCAGAGGAGATGAACAAAGCTTTCTCTTTGTTCCATCTGGTGTGTGTGGTGCGCACTATTTTTTTGCCCTTGGGAAGGGCAATTTTGATGCAGACTTTTGCTGCGGCATCCGCTTCTTCAGCTGTTTTGAAACCAATATTGATCCAGCTGCAGCCCATGTTGTTGGTGACAACATATACCACGTGGGGGAAAAGGGAGGGCTGTGCCTCGCATGTTTTCTCCCACAGGGTCGAGGACTCATCCCCAAGGAAGAGTCTGAGCCCATGCTCCACCTTTATGAGGGGTTGGTTGCATTGGATATACATGTATTAATCTTGTTTTATAGTAAATACCATAAACCCGGATGGTGTCTGAGTTTGTAGTTTCTTGGCGGCTTGGGTTCCTGTTCCCCCTCCAGGGCGTTTCTTGCCCTTGGGTGCACCATTCTGCGCAACTCTTGATGCGATGCTCGACCAGGTTGTATTAGATTTGTTATTAAAATCGCCCATCTCTCCTGTGTGATTATCAAAAATTGCTGTTAGAATCAAATCATAGTAACTAAAGTGATTGTTACGGGAAAGAAAAGATCCTCTGCTTGACTATTAATCCTCAGTATACCTCAGCATTTTTAACATGCTCCGCCTAGTAAATCCCTATTTGCTACAATCTATTAGTATTGTTTGAATATTAAGACTTTGACAGAATTCCCTCAATTGCTATATATTATTTCTTTAATCAAACTCACTTTGCATCAACATATCAATTGCTCAACCTTGAGGCTCTCCTCAAATCTAATTTACAATCTGTCAGAACTATAGCTTATCATCCGGTCATATCAGAATGACAAAAGAAAGGTTTATTCAAATAAAGCCTTAAAATATTTTTAGGATCTCAACGTTAGATTTGGGACTGGGAAGGGGAGGATTCAGAATAGGGAGTGTCGCGATTCTGATATGGCTGGACAATAATCGTGGGACAGCAGGGTGGAATCTGCCAAGCATAGTATCAGTTACAATTATTTAAGTGCCTCGAGATGAGGTGATATTGGGATATAAAGAGTCTTTATTGGATAAAATGGGTTTATTGGATCGCCTCTATATAAGGCGATAAGGCGATGTCAATATTTGATGAATATTAAGTAAATTGCCTACAATCAGGGTGACAGAGGATTAAAGAATAACAAAATCAAATTTGAGGAGAATCAGCGGAATATAATAGCCCAAGCCATGAGAAGCAGTATCACCTGAAGCCGCTGTATATAATTGAGATGGGTGATTGAGTAAAGAAGGTTGTTTTTAGCAAAGAAGAGATAGAACAGCGAAAAGTAGCTGTATTTATAAAAAAATAAATAAAGAATCAGTTGGGGTAATAGCTCTTATTTTTAGTATATTTTCAAGTGTTTCTGAAGGACCAACGTTCCTCACATCATCTGTCTGTTGCTCAGTTGGTTCAACCTATGCGAATAACCTGACAGATCTTAGCAATACCATCCAAAATTACAACAGTGGTGCTCACTACAGAGGGCCCATTGATCAACCACTTAACACTCTGGAACTCTAGTCGCCAGCCATGCCTTACCCAAGCTGTGTTGTTGGGGAGTCTTCACGGAACACCGCACCAGCTGGATATGAGGATCTCAAAGATACCCTAGACGCGGTGCATAAAAACCAAGACGGACTTCTTCAAGAACAAGATGCTGTCATGCATCAACTTGATAGTACGTTCAGCCAAATGCAAATCTTGGGTCTACAAAACAAAGAACTTTCCAAACAATCGAACAATACCACCAAGCAGCTGCAGAGCGCAGAATAAAGATTGACCAATACTTCTCAGTCTTCTCGCTGGGACAATGATGACTATCAAGAAGAGGCATCATATGTGGGAGAATATGTAGCTTGTCGAAGCTACTACACCCAAGATGGTAGTACCAGATATGCATATGAGTCAGAACAACACCTCCCTCATTTAATGGCGGTACCACCCATGGCAGAAGGTCATGCTACCCCTGAAGTGGCGGACCTCCCAACTTCCACTAATCCAGCTCCTCATCGTGGATCCACTTTTGGGTCTTGGTCCATTCCTCAGTATTGCCCAAAACCCCGTGATTGGGATGAAGAATTTAATTTCAAAAAAATTACCTCCATTTGACCGCAATGGGAACTTTCATGGGTTCCTCAACAGTTTGAATTTACAGCGGAAGGAGCCTCTGACAGACGGAAGGCTAAGTTTTTAATATCTGCCTTGGATGTAGGAAGCGCTGACCAGGTCACCTGTTACCTCCTAAGTAGTTCTGTCACCTATGATGACGCAAAGGATACCATACTCCGCCTGTTTGGGGGAAACTCAAAGATGTTGCAACAGAAAGCAGAATTATTAACAATTGGATTTCTTTGAAATGAGACTCTCCTAGAGTTCGCTGATCAATTCACAACAGAAGCCCATGCGCTGATTGGAGCTGGGTAATTAGTGGAAACCAACGTGTGCATTGCCATATCCTCCACAGTGAAGCCATATCATGAATATTTGAATGCTATTTCGCCGCTTCTGGATGAAGACGTACCTCTGCTTAAGATTGTACAGTTTTTGCATTGTGTATCCCCTAACTTTCTGCTGCCAAATATGGAATGGAAGACTACCGCTGCTACTTCACCCTCTTATTCAAGAGAACACTATTGTCCGCCTCCAGCTCTGATTAGTAATCTTTGGCCTTTCTATAACTCTGCGCCTCATCCTCAGCAAAATTATACTCAACAGTTCAATCTGCGTCATTGGGCTGGCCATGACAACCGTCAACAACCCAGTATCAACCAGGATCCAACTATGCCAACCGTCAATAATCAGCTTACCAACCTGGGGCTGGTTATATGGAACGACCCCAAACTTTCTGGTCTGGACCTGCTTATGATAATCAAGGACGTGGCTCTTATGGTTTTAACTGCTACGAATGCAGTCGCTTGGTCATTTAGCAAAATTCTGCCATAACCTCCATGTGAACTACATACATCAATATCAATACTATCAGTGAAAAGATGGAGTGTAGTAGAGAGGGACCCTCTACCTCCGCAATGCCCACTCAAAATGTCCCCAGATCAATAGTAGTATACCTTGAGAGTCCCTCAGTACAATGATGGAATTTTATATCAGCAGCCAGTTGGAGGAGTAAACATAGTAACATGAGATCAAGCCAAGGCGGCGGCGGAAGAAGAGTCCCCCAAACAACCAAAGCCATATGCCTTTCAAATGCTTGATCAAGCTTCCTTGGACAAGCTTGATTCTGCCATGGATGCGCCAACTCTAAAAGGAGTAAACATCGCCCTTCCAGTAGATGCCAATGTTAAAGAATATCCCCAAGTCAGTGAGGGGATAATGATTTTTCTTGGGAAAGAGAGCCTGTAAATGTTCAAATATTAAACAGTCAATATTCTTCTTATTCTGAGTGTACATACTGTGATATTTTTGTAGCGAAAAATATAGTTCGCGCTATAATAGATACTGGTGCTCCAGTCAACATAGTATCCATTAAATTAATGGCAAAGTTGACGTTGAAACCTGATGTGGACCATTGAATGGTTTATGGAACTGCTGGTGCTGTAAGCACTGTTCCTGAGGGGGCTTATAGTGCGCTACCTCTGCACTTAGGGTCCATTGTCATTGTAGCCCCGGAATTTGTGCTAATGAATGAAAACTATGTCCTTTTGATTAGGACTGCTTTCCTGCGCTGTTTTGGGGCTGTCACTAATATGACGGAGGAGACCCTCGCCATTCTGGGTCAGCAGATCCCAATTTACTTTACCAATAGTGGAATATTGAAGGAACCTGTGCATACAAGCCATATCAACCTTGCCTATAGCGATGGGGTGCTGCCAGTTCACTATCACCGACTAAAGTGCAAGACTTGGGCCCTTTCCCAGCAGATATATGAATATCAAGGGATATCTCTTCGAGTGGCAGGGCCCATATCTATCCCTTCCGGCCATCAAGTTTTTTGAACACTGAGCTAGAAGGTGAAGTGCCAAGTGGGTTATATGGGGAACTCATTGGGCTCTATCATCAAACACGGTTTGAGCCACACGTGGCTCCAGGGATTATAATATTAGGACATGGGGAGCTTAAGGTTTTGTTAGCAAACCTCCAGAGCAAACCAAAGAAAATCCGCCGCCACCAAACTGTAGTGTATTTACACCTGATTCCCATAAATGAGGTCCATCAGGTTCATGATTTCAGGTCATTGGATGAATTTGGTCTACCAGCTGAGATCCTTTCTGATGTATTAACAGTGGTGCCGTGGAGTAATTTAATAGGACTATTGGAGGAACAAAAAGACCAAGCAATAGCTTTATTTCAGAAACATAAGGGGATTTTCACTGTTGACAATCATGATTTAGGATGTGCTTGGGGGGTGGTCCATTGAGTAGACACAGGAGATCATCCTTCTATAAGATCTCAGCTGATCCGCTAATTGTGGGCAGCGGAAGATGTGGTTACTGATGAAATTGACAAGTTGCTAGAGTAAGGGATGCTCAAACCATCCAAAAGCCCATGGGCTTCGCCTTTTCTAATTGTAAAAAAGAAGGACGGCACCAACCATGCAGTAATAGACTTCTGGAAGCTCAATAGTATAACAAAAAAGGATTTGTATCCCTTGCCAAGAATTGATGATGCTCTGGATCAATTAGGGGGAGCCCGTTATTTTTCTGCGATGGACTTGATATCAGGCTACTGGTAAATCGAGTTACCCTCTGTGGAACAGGAAAAATGCGCTGTAATCACCTCTAAAGGCCTTTTTCAACCGATGTGGATGCCTCAAGGGCTGTGCAACGCCCCAGCTACGTTTCAAAGAGCCATGGATACTATTTTTGGTGACCTGAAACTGTCATGCGTCCTAGTATATCTTGATGATATTAAAGTTTTCTCTCAAACCTTTTTGGAGCATCTTTTTTTAGTACTAGCTTTTTGGAGCATCTTGAGCACCTCAAAGCAGTATTTTGCCAGTTGGCTGAGGCGAACATTAAAATTATACCTCGCAAATGTAACTTTTTCAAATGAACAGCTGGAGTACTTGGGGTTTGTGGTAGACTCAAAAGGGCTGACACCACAACTGGCTAAGGTGGAGGCCATCAGCAAAATGACTACTCCCAATAGTAAGTGCGACATACAGGTATTTTTGGGAATGGTCAGTTACTACCAACGCTTTATCCCTAATTTTAGCTGCATTGGGGGCCGCTATTCGAGTTGTTAGGAAAAGATGCTGTGTTTGAATGGATGGAACGTTGTCAATCTGCTTTTGATACACTCCATATGGCGTTGATCAGGGCACCAGTATTGCAATATCTGAACTTCATCCAGGAGTTTATTGTTCATATGGATGCATCTCTCTCCACTGTTGGGGCAATACTTTCTCAGAAAGATAATGAGAGAGAGAGTAACATCCTGTTGAATTCTGTAGTTGAAGTCTTAACTGTCACAAATGTAATTATACTGTGACCAAGTGGGAGTGCTTAGCAGTGATCTACGCCTATAAGCAGTTCGGAGTCTATCTACATGGGGTTAGTTTAAAGTTGTAATGGAACACGTGCCATTATATTGGTTGCAGGACCTCAAAGAACCTGAAAGACGGTTGGATTGATGGGCTCTCAAGTTACAGGCTTATGATTTCGAGATTCTCCATTGGCTGGGAGTGAAGTTTAAGAACGCTGACTGTTTATCTCAATTACCAACTATTGCGGTGATAGTGGACCTCATCAACATGATGTATGATAAGATGCTCAGCGGAAAATATGACAATGAACTGCCCCAAGTTATCATAGCGTTAAATGAGATGCGCATGAATATCTTCCAATGGAATGGAGAACTGTACAAACAAATCAGCGATTATATGGTGAATTTTCCGCGCCCCTCAGCATGACTGGGAATTAGTATAAGTGCGCACAAGGCAGTCATGCATGGTGGAGTGCGTAAAACTATGGAGTTGTTATTCCCTAGTACTATTGGGAAAGTATGAGTTTCAATGTGCTCGAAACTATTTCCTGTTGCCATCAGTGCCAAGTGGAGAAGCCATTCTGCTGTACGATGTCATATTGGTTAGTGAAACCACATTTTGCTTGGCACATGGTCTCCCTCAATGTCATTGGCCCCTTTCCAACAGGAGCCAACTGTTGTAATTACATTCTTGTGGCTATTGACTACTTGACCCAGTGGGTTGAAGCAAGGGTGATATGAGACTTGGGGGCAGTTATGGTGGCCAGATTCATGTTGGAATGCATTATTTCAGTGGCACGGCTGCCCTCAGTTTATTCTCACTGATAATGGACCCAACTTCACCTCGCACATCCTCCCCAAGCTGAATGAGCTTATGGTAATCCGCGGGGTACTGACAACCCCATACCACCCCGAGTCCAATGGGATGGTTGAATAGGTGAATGGAACTCTGGTGAACATACTTCAAAAATTAGTAACAGATCACCCTTCCAATTGGAGCTCTCTCCTTTCCATCACCATGTTCGTTTATAACACTAGTTACCATCCTGCCGTGGGGAAGAGTCCCTTCCAATTACTATATGGCCAACACTCGGCTCTCCTGGCATTGCTTTATGCGTGTGTAAAAAACACTGGAAGACTGGAACCCCACCGCTATTTTACTAACCTTACAAACATTTTGATCAAACTGCAAATGGAAGCATATTCCTTCAGCTTAGCTAAGAAGATTAGGAATCAGGCTGCTGATCAGGCATATCATAGTGGGCTGGCGCTGTTCAAGGAAGGCAATATGGTTCTCTTTCACGATCAACATGGATTTGGGCGGAAACAAAAGCTGGCTAGTACTTGGATTGGTCCATTTGAAGTAATAGAGTAAACTGGAGTTGACGTGTATACCATCAAGGATCCTACAAGTGGTCAGATCATTAACTGAGTACACGCTAAGTTCCTCCGACCTTACAAACAATAGGATCTTATCATCCAGTCAAGGAGGGGGTAATGTTGTGATTCTGATATGACTGGACAATAATTGTGGGACAGCAGGGTGGAATCTGCCAAACATATTATCTGTTACGATTATTAGAGTGCCTTGAGATGAGGCAATATTGGGATATAACAGGTCTTTATTTAATATATGGGTTTATTGAATCGCCTCTATATAAGGCAATAAGGCGCTAAGGTGATGTCAATATTTGACAAATATGAAGTGAATCGCCTACAATTAGGGCGACAGAGGATTGGAGAATAACAAAGCTAAATTCAAGGAGAATCAGCAGAATAGAATAGCCCAAGCCATGAGAAGCAGTATCGTCTGAAGCCACTGTATATAAGCAAGATGGGCAATTGAGTAAAGAAGGTTGTTTTTAGTAAAGAAGAAACAGAACAGCGAAAAGTAGCTGTATTTATAAAAAATAAATAAAAATCGGCTGGGCAATTGCTCCTATTTTTAGTATATTTCTAAGTGTATCTGAAGGACTGACAATCCCCACATCATCTGTCTGTTGCTCAGTTAGTTCAACCTATGCGAATAACCCAATGGATCTTAGCTATACTATCCAAAATTACAACAGGGAGCGTCTCATCATTTATTGCTGACAGTGAGATTAATATATAAACACTAAATTAATACAAAAAAGGGATTTGGATTATCCTTGGCCTTAGTCACTGGTGAATCCCAAAAGGGTTACTTAATTGGTTGCAAGTATCAAAATTGGGATTTTGCCATGACCCAATTGTTTCTACATCCTTGGCATTAGTTGATAACATTAAATAATTATATCAAAATAATATAAAGCTGATCACAATACTCTGGATCAGTCTCAATCCAAGCCAATTGGGAGCCAAATCTGGCATTTGCCTGTAGGTGACTCACAACCCCTATTTGAGGCTTCTCCTAATAAAGGGGAAATCATAACAAAATGTCTAAAGATTTTTGGTAGAAACAATAGCTTATTGTGGATGGTACAAAATGACTCAACACTCTGCCATCAGCAGAGCACCAGGTTTTTTAAAATTGACAAGAAAGTGAGGGGCAGGCCTTGGAAACATTATTGATAACTGGACGCGCAAATCTTTTAAAATGCCATGACTTTTTTGTCATGGCTCAGCTTCACCTTGCAGGTGCCTTGATTTGTGGTTCTTGTTACCAAATTTTCTGTTTCCATTGGGATTCGAGTATGGCACCGATTCTCATAAATTCCCAAACAAGTTTTTCTTTCTTTTTGACTGACCATTGCAAGGTCAGATTTTGGGCTGATTTTTCTGTCAGGACTTTGGCCTTGATCCATTCAATTGTGCCTGAATTTCATCGCAGATTATTGCAATTTTCATCACATAGACTTCAGCTGAATCGAATTTTTCAGTGAAATTCTCCCTCTTCATTTTTGACTTTTCATAAAATTGAGGTGAAGGGTTTCATCAGAAACCCGCCGCTCATCAAGAGTGTGCCCCAATTCTGACACTCTCTCCAAAGGAAGGGCTTAGGGACGTTCCCCATTCTTAAATCAAAAGGGTGAATCAACTGATTCAATTTTATGGGGCAGCTAGGATTCTTACATTACCTTTTCCTAAAAAGACAGGGTCTAATCATTACTCTGGAGCCCATAAATGGCTTAGTTTTATGAGGTAAGGGCAGCTTAATTGCTGCGGGGTCTGGGGTTCCATTGCAGCAGGCAATGGGGCAGTAGGATTTTGTGCATGAAACTTAGTGATTAGATTCTGACAATTGGTACAATTGGGAACTGGATTCCAACTGTCATCAAAGGTGGATTATCCTTTCCACACCACCAAGTAATGGATCCCCATTTTTATTTCCTTAAACCCAAGATTTCCTCCACCTCAAATTAAAGTACTCCTTCCACTAACAAGGGTTTGATCACTGAAGTTTGGCTCCCTTTTAATGGTGACAGCGCTGGTGCATGTAAGGACTTATGTATCTTTCAGTTTAAGGGGCAAATCCACAAAAAAGGACCCGTTATTCAAGACTTTACTGATGGGTTATGGTCCTGCTTTTGCAGGTCAGTTTGTAGCAGGATACCTTTAGGTTGATTTTTCCATGTCCACCATCATCAGGTCACCCAACTAGTACTCAGGCGCTGCTCTCCGTTTTTGGTTGCAAAACGCTTGGTATCTCGAGGAAATTTTTTAAGTTCCTCTGTGCCTGTTGGTTGGTTTTCTTAAATGTGTGTTGCAAAAGTATCCTCTGCTGGAGTATTTGTTTAAATTTGGGAGCTGATCGTGATTACTGGGTTGTAGCTTAAGTTGGCATACAGCAGTGACATTCCAGTAGAGGCTTACAGGAATTCTATATGAGAACTGTGCTAAGGCCAGAGCTCCAGCCCAGGTATCTATAGAAGTTGTGTCATAGCTCCAGAGGTACTTCTCTAAAGACTAATTAGTTTGTATGGTTTGTCCATTGGACTGAAAATGATAAGACGATGACTGACAAGGTTTGATGTAAAGTATTTCACAAATTGACTTCATGAATCTCAACGTGAACTATGGCCCCTATCACTAATTATCTTTTGTGGTACCCCAAACATGGTAAAGACATGGGTCATGAATAGGTGGGCATGTCTTCCGCTGTTGTGTAAATAGGCATGGGATGAACAGACTGTATTTGGTGAATCTGTTCAAGACAACCATAATTGCTTCAAATCCCTTTGATGTTGGTAGACTGACTATGAAGTCAACAGATACTGATGTCCATGGTCCTGTTGCTTGTTGTAGCAGGTGCAAGAACCTATTTTTCCCCGTTTGGTCAAATTTTGATTGCGCACAGGCCAGACAGCATTCTATCCAATCTGGCTCATCCTTTGTCAGTCTGTTATAGTCTTAAGCTCTCTTTATTATGTTGGTTTTTTCTTTCCTTTCTTGTGTCACATTGTTGGAAGGTCATGATGTTTAATTATGACTTGGGGCCATAAACATTCAGGCGCCCATATGCGATCCCAAAGGTAAATTACCCTTACTTTTTTGAGTATGAACTTGAGGGGTTTTTCCCTAACTGTATCTGATCCTCTAGCACTTGGCCAATAATAATCTCTGTTTGTGCGTCCAGTATTGCTTCCAAGAGGGACCCATCGGCGCTGTTTGGTGGGCTTGGTTTGGGAATGTCTTATCACGTGGTCCTCATGACGTTGTAGGTGGGCTCAGGTGTGGTCATATGGGGTAATATTGAGAGTGTTGCAGGGGTCGCAATAGCAGAAATAATTTCTGGTTTCGCTGATGGCTTGGGCAGCACTTATTCTGGAAATAAACACTGTAATCAATCTGGCCTCTTCCATGTTGTCAGTCTCAATCGCCTGGCTTCTACTTAGTATGTCCTACAATATGTACAAAGGCTTTTATGGACCCAAATTGAAATGAAGTTGAGCAGGTCTCTGTGGGTTCTGTTTTTCCTGTGCGCCAATTTCTGCGGCTTTTGATAGTAGGTAAGTGATTTTGATCTGTGCACACTGTCACCATGTGGTTTTCTCCCTTCAGCAATTAACGCCAGTACATCATTGTCCATGCTACCTTGGTCAGCTCTTTGTCATAGGTTTCCCACAACTATTTAGCGCCTGTAAATTTTCTAGAAAAGTATGAAATCAGTAGTTTGCGGCTTTTGTGCTACTGTAGCAACACTTTTCCCACAGATGTACTGGAGGCATAGCAGGATATGATAAAAAGTTTCTATCAGCGTGTCTTGAAACCAGCGCTGAAGTAAAACCTCTTTAACAGCCTCAAAGGCCCATTGGCATTCCATGTCCATGTGAATAGCATCTTCTTTCCTGTCAGTAGGTGGGGAGTGGCAAATTTCAAAATTACCAATGAGAATTCCTTTAGAAAAGTGATGGATCCCAGAAAAGCTGCAAAGCTGCTTCTGGGAAGTGAGCGTTTCCCAAGTCTATATCACTTCCAGTTTTAGGGAGCAATAGCATGCCCATCTTTAGGCACCATGTTTCTCAGGAACTGCACCTCATCTTTAAAAAATTCGCATTTTGATGGCTTCTTTCGCAGGCCCACACGTTGCAGGGTCGCCGCCACTGCCACCAGATCCTTCTCATGTTGCTCAGCGGTAGGGGAATGAACTAGAATGTCGTTATTATACACTTTTGTGCATATAAAGTGGAGGTCACCCAACTTGTGATTGATAAACTTCTGTAAAATGGCGGGGGCGTTTTTCAACCCAAATGGCATGACCCAGAACTGGTATATACCGTGGTAGGTGCGTATCAACATCATCCATTCTCGTCCATCCTTTAATTAATTTGGTGGAAGGCGTTGACTAGGTCCAGTTTAAAAAACGTTGGGCTTGGCAATTGCTTGAGAGATTGTGGCCTCCAGCGGGAGGGGTATGGGTCCAGTACCATAATAATGTTTAAGTGGCCATAATCCACATATGATTGCAAGAACCCATAAGGTTTATGGGCAAA
Organism: Massospora cicadina; assembly: GCA_022478985.1. Taxonomy (NCBI): domain Eukaryota; kingdom Fungi; phylum Entomophthoromycota; class Entomophthoromycetes; order Entomophthorales; family Entomophthoraceae; genus Massospora; species Massospora cicadina. Next base: position 75,889 of record JAKSZP010016030.1, on the reverse strand, counting down.
CACCACGGGGGATGGCACCGGTGAGGTTTTCTTCATTAGTCATACCTTGGCCATATTTCTTTAATCCAAATCTTCAGTGCTTAATCCTCAGCCACATATATAAGTATAGTGGGCAATTGATCTTAATGATTCACTGTTAGGCGAAAATTGATGTTAAACTAAGAGTGAGGTGAAAATTAGTTCATTTTATCCACGTTAAATATTTTTTGTATGTTTCCAGTATTGCAGGCATTATGATGAGGTCAGCGACTGCGCCAAAGATGTAGTATTCCACCTTGGCCGCCAGGGAGTTTTTTTTCGCCAGTGTGGTGCAGGGAAACTTTGCTGGAGTTATAGTTTATTGAGAACATGAGCATATTTCTCTTAAGATATATTGTAACCACTGTTAGCGCCACCATTATACCAACAAATTCATGAGTTAGGGTAGGTTTGAATCACTGAAAAGTTGCCATGAAACCGGTTTATTAGCCAAAAAGTGTAGTGGCTTGCGTAAGACAGAGTGACCATTAGTACCTTGATAGTCCCCCTGACAGGCGCCCATATGGTGACCACCAATCTAGTGCCTGTGCCATCTTGAGGTCATAAAGTTTCCTGATGCACCAATGTCCACTAGTGAATTCATCACTGCCCTTCTGATGATTACTTAAATGTCCATGACGAACAGAAAAAATCACAATCAAATTTATTGAAGCTGTTTAATGCACATGCTTCCACAGTGGTGGCTGCAATTATGGAATGATCCCATGATTGATTGAGAAATTGGGAGGGCATTGCTACCGCCCAAGAATATGAGTGTGGGGCTGATGTGAGGTCCAACAAATCCATCAGGGGATGTACGTGGCTAAGGTCTTCAATGCTTAGATTTCATCAGCGATAATCCTTGATTTGCTCCAATGTTTCCATCTGGTAGGGGACAGTGCAGGGGTCTCTGAGTTTACTGGTAGGAGTATGGTGCCTGAGGCTCTGTCTAATATCCACAACCAAGTTCATGAGTCTGAGTGGCTTTTTAAATTGCTAAGATCCTGGGGTTTTTAGCTATGGGTGGATGGTCCGTGTTATAGGGGGGCGGACTGGTCGCATTATATTGTGTCAGAGGGGTGTGTTTCTTATTACTGAATCTTCGTGGGTTGTACAGGGAATGGGCCAATATCCAGCGAAATAGGGGGGACCTTTTGTAATATATTTCCACCAAGTGGGCGTCAGATACACAGTCTGATGCTGGACCTTTTTCTGGCTTGCTAACCACTTTTCTCCCTTGTCAAATTTAACAAGGATCCCATTTTGGGACAGGATGGGGCTGGTTTGGTGTAACAAACGTGCAGCTTTATGGTGGCTGTTTTTTGGTAGGTCATATTCCAGAGAGAGCCTCAATCTGCTGGGATAGATTGTATGCCCCATCCAGAGTTTAGGGCACATTGTACCATACCATGTGTGATCACACTCCTTGGTTGAGAGAAACCTGGAATGCAGCGATGGCAATGTCTACTGGTATTTGCAGAGACTCCACAAGTTAATAAAGGTACTTAATATGTTCCTTTAGAATTTGTGGCCATTCCCCATCGTTGGAATAATTGGTACAGTAGTTGTGGCCTCAATGCCAGCATGGCCACCATGGATGAGACTATAATAAATGATGAGGAAGGTGACTTTACCAGGTATTAATTTTGATATAGGAGGTGCAGGCTCAGATTTTGGTCTCTCCATCTAAGGCTTAATAGTTCCAAGGATTATTGGTCCTCCAAGACCTAAGTAGTTCCATTTAAAGTTACTCTCAATTTGAGCTCCACCAGAATCCCAACACCTGGTGGGACACTCCATCAGAGGGACATTTAGTGGGCCCTATCACCATTTGTTACATGTTTGTACACTTGAGGGGGATAAAATAAGCTGCACTGCTCAAATGAGTAGTACTTTCTTGATGGCCTTGATTAACTCCACCCACGACCAGCAGGTCAGGAGGGCGCGCATGAGGCTATATAGTCTCTGTTTGGCTGTTGATAAGCTCAGGTTCAGCAGATCCTGGGCCAAAAATATGACAGCTGTGTAAATTGGTTAGGTTATTATTTTAGACTATTGAATTGCCAAATAAAGACTGGGCTTCCATTAGTGATACTCCAATATCCACTAAAGAATCCATAGTCTGCAAGGCATCACCATTTGAAAATATACAAATAATAAACACGTGGGTACAAGTGAGGAAAGTACTGGTCTATAAACATCACTCCTTCTTTAACCAGTAAACTGATTGCTGAAAATAATTGTGACCACGCTTTTTGTAGGGTCAAACTGCTAAGGTCAGCGGGAGAAGATTATGTTATACATTGTTGTTTTCTATTTGTGTGGGATTCCTGACTCAGTTGAATATGCACCTGATAATGTACAGCAACAAGGGTCTCGTTGGGCTCAATCCACGCCATTTTGCTTCTAGTAGCAGCAGATGAATCGGTGTTCCCATTTTCCCCATGACTTTGGAAAATTGGATTAAATAACGGATCAATCAGCTATCCTTGAGTTTATAAAGGGCCATACTCCTGATACTTTTGAGCGCATACTTGGTACTAGGGAGTGGCAATTGTTTTGTTGGGTTCGATTCTAGCAGAGTCTCCCTGAGATGCAACTGCCAAGTTATCATTTAACATTTTCTTTATAGTTTGGATGGATTAGTTGAATGTTTGGTCATTTCTTTCAGATTTGAAATTCTTGATAGCCGTTCTATTGGATTGAGACATCTTTCATAACTCGTAGGTATGACTCCTGAGGCTTTCCGCACTGAGAGAGGATATAGCAAATATAACTAATGTGAAGGCCACCATCATTACTGATAAAAATGAGTGTGGAACCTTCATTAATTGGAGTGGTTCCTTGGGGATTAAAGACTAGTTGACCTCTTATAAAATGTTTAAAGAATCTGCAAAGCTTAATGGTTTATTAAGAATAGTACAAATTAACCCAACAATCTTCCATCAATAGAGCACTCAGCTTTTATGAGTTGATGGGAAGTGAGGGGCGGGAACTTAGGAATATGACTGAAAAAAGGCAAAAATCTTTCTTAAACGTTGTTTTTCGTCATAGCTTGGCTTGAACATTGCAGGTGTCTTGATTTGCAGTTCTTGTTGCCAATTTTTTTGTTTCCATTAGGGTTCCAGCATGCCAGCATATCTCAAAAAAAATGTAACAAAATTTTCTATACTTTTGGAGGGATCATTGGTAGATCAATTTTGGGCAGATTTTTCTGTTGGGACTTTGGCTTTGATCCACTAATTTGTGCCTTGATTTTATCACAGATTGTTGCGATTTCTTTATTTAACTGAGGTAAGCTGACCAGGGGACAGACATTACCAAACTAAGAACTAAAACTTAAAACTAACGTAGCTAATCAATTCAAACAAGACGCCCAAAATGGACGGATTGAGTGAAACACACCTAACAAAACAACCCAACCAGGTGGGCAGCGGAGACTGCTTATCCCTCCATGGCATAAGGGGAGGGGGGATCAGGGGCTCATTTTCAGAAGCAGCTTCCTCTTTCCAGAGTAGGGTGCATGATAAGGCGGATAGAAAGGGCGTCAGGGCAATGGTGGCATGTGGTTTGATATCTTTGATGATTGGTACTTCTGAGTAATTGCCAACCACAAAAATGGAAGTGATATATTCAGCTAAAGCTTTTTTGGCTTTAATGGGCATCTTGTAGTTTAATGAATGTGGCAATATTGGTTAGGGTAACCTTAGCTTTCAGTTTTTATGCTACAGTTACCACGTTCTGGATAGCGTCATTGACATTTTTGTGCAATTGTTTTACATTAATCTTACTTTTTGGAGTAAGATTTATGGGGATAACAGGAGGTGGAATTCCTCCTGTGAGCGCCACCACTGATTTGGCTGCAGCTTTGTGAGAGGGGATGGCAATTTGGTGTGGAGTCTGCTTCTACTGCAAGCTGGTGGTTGCTGTAGAATTATTTGTCATTTGACTGTGGGGCATATAAACGAGGGGGAATGCTGCATCCCATTTTGCATTACAAAATTGGTTAACTTGCAGCTTGGTTATTCAATGATATTAACTAATTCATTGATTTCATCCAAAAACTCCCATGGGTTCTGGTTGAATTGAATTGAGGAATTGGCATATGGTTGAGGATTGGGTGATTCATTGGAGGCTGCATGGGATTAAACTGGGGTCAATCCTGCACTTGATTGGAGGAATCTTGTGTGGCACTGGGGCGAGGTGGAGGCTGATTGGTGGCTTCAGGTGCAGCTGCAGCAACAGGCTTTGGGGGAGGGGGAGGTAGGATCATACCCCATGCCAGAACTGGTGCAGGGTGGGTGGCGGATTGATGGCCGTCAGACAAAAAATCAGCACTGTTGGTAGCAGCTAGGGATGGGCACTTGCATTTTGAGTGGTCCAAATTGAAACAGGATGGACAAATCGTCCGTCCGCCCTCAACGCAGGCCCAGAATGGATGGTCAGAGCAGAGGGGATAGTGGTGCAAGGGAAATCAATGGGGCAATTTTTTGTTTCAGGGCTGATTGTGGCATACGCCAAGGCCCAGCAAGGCGTGTGGCTCCATTTGGGACCACAAATGGAAAAATGAGGTTGGATCTATAGGCTACCAAACCTTCCATCAGCTCCAGGTGGAGCACCTCAGGGGGAAGGTGGGTGGGCAAACCAGCGAACTGAACCACCAAAGTGGTGTCTTCTGGGAGCCAGGTCTGAGTTGTTGGGAGAGGAGTACCTTGATAGACCAGGGACACCGTTGCTGCAGTGGCTACATCAGCTTCACAGGTGGAGCTGAGATTTAAGTACCTCAAATAGGGGCGGAAGTCAATAAAGCAGGTGGGATGTATCAATGCCTGAGCCATTTCAATAATGGCTTGGTCATTGTAGGGGAAGAATTTCTCATATTTGACCCTAAGGCTGAAACGCATGTTTCTCTGGGGGAGCACCAGGGGGCAACAGGGCACCGCTTGGGTTGAAGTGAGGTGGGCATCAAGATCCTAGGGATAAATGAATTGTCCCAGGGGTTTGGTATGACTGGGTGAGCCAGTCTGAGCGCATTTTCCTGTCAGACAGAAAATGGCAGGGGGGTTTGCTGCTGCCCCACACTGGGGCAGCTGGCGGGGAATCCAATGACATCTTAGCAAAACTATGGTGGGCGATTGAGTTTTTACTTTTTAACCATATAATATGCTTGGAAAGTTATGCCAAGCGGAAAAAAGTTAGATTGTTGTGATTTTCATCACATAGGTTTTGGTTGAATCAAATTTTTAGTAAATTTTCCCCCTTCGTTTTTTGACTTGTTGTAACATTGAGGTGAAGGGCCTAATCAGAAACCCACCTCTCATCAATAGTTTTCCCAAATCTTATAATATCTCCAAGGGAAGGGCTTGGGGATGTTCCCCTTCTTAGATCAAAAGGGGTGAATCAACTGATTAAATTCGTGGGGGATACCAGGATCCTAAAAAGACCCATCATCAAAAATTCAGAATTTAAAACAAATTTAGACATTTTAAACTTACAAATCAGCATGTAGTTATCACAATAATCTTAGATGATATTTTAATTTTTTTATTTTTAATTTTATTTGGGAGTATGCGACTGGAGATGATGCACTTGAGGGATGGGATAGGTGAGGAAATGGGAATATTTTTAAAGCGGGTTACAAATGGAGTTTTTTATGCTATTTGCACAACCTTAGCATTGTGCCTTGCTGTGGGTTGCTGTTGGGGAGACCTCAGTTGTCTCTGGTAAATTGGCTTTCCATAAACATGTTTGTTGCATTATAGAAATTTTGAACATATGTGAATTGGCTAAGATGCTATTGCGCACGCTGTTTTGGTGGAATGGCATCCCCAAACAGCCAGTAGCTAAAGTTCTTGCTTAGACTAAAGTGAAAGTTATTGATGGCCCTAGCTGAGTCATACCCTTGTGGGCTTTCAGTGGTGGCAACCCAGTTACTATGGATCGCCCATAACGCTAAAACAAAAATTATCTTGTTGCAATCAAGGTCTTGATGCCTTGAACCAGCCTGGGAGAGCCAATCCTTGGCTATGTGGTTGAGATTTGTGGATCATAGCTGTGCTAAGCGCACCGCTTCTTCCCAGACTCTTACTGCTGTTTTACATGAAACATACCTGTGGTGCAGCTAATCTCCTTCGTTGCAAACTGTGCACTGCCCGTGCATGGCGTTTGAGCGCTCTCCTGTCTGAAAAAGGCGTTTAGCAACTCCTAATGCAGGGTTGTAATTTTGGGGTGGAGTAGGGGCTCACTTGATACTCTCCAATTGGTATTATGGAGCTCATGAGGATAAATTAAACTGCAGAAATCCAGCGCTGGGATTGTCTAGATGCTTGGGCCCTCAGAATTTGCATTTGCTGGTGGCGCTGGGTGCCAATCGAGCTTTAGAGTTTTCCATTTTCACCCACAGCGCATTTTTTGAAGTTTGAGTTCAATTCTTGGTACGATTTTTAATATTTTAAAATAACGGAGCATCGCCTTGGCCTCTAAACTCGCGTCCCATGCCCTACTAGCCCTGAGCGTGAACCTAGGTAGTTGAATTGGGTGTTTGGAGATCCTGGGTTCCTGAGGGATAGGTTTCTGGCTATTTGGGTCCCTGATGCAGATGCCCATGGAGGCGGGCTCCCTTCTTGTGAGGTCGCAGCACTGATCCATTTCATGAATATGTTTATGGCGTTGCATTCAGGGTCTATAAACCCCATCCAGCCTTCAGAAGTTGGCCCCCTTAGTGTGATGATCCTGGCTGGGGGAACACGAGCTTCATAACCAAGTTGTACAATTGATGTGATTTTTAAATAAAAATATATGGGCAATAGCATGTGCAGGGTACCAAATTTTGAGAAGAGCATAGTATTGGCAAGGCGACATTTTCCAGACAGAGATATCTGCCTGAACTTTCACCTTGCCACTGTCCTTTGGATATCCTGAAGTAGCTTCTCTTCCACCTCTTGAGTTGCTATACCCGCACTTATGATGGGATCCCTAGGTGTTTGATGGGTTCCTTTGGGCAAGGCATCTGAAAGGGTGGTGGGATAGAGCTGGACTTTTTACACCTCTTCACTTTGCTTGTGTTTGTGACTTTTCTTTTTTTCCTCTTGTTTCTAGGGCCTAGGCGATTAGCATTTGATAGCACCAAGGCTTGTGATTTGGTTTTGTTGAGTTTAGCTGGGAGGTATTTTCATATAGGATGATTATCTCCTCTAACTTTTTGGAATATGCTTTGGAGGAGACCCCTACAACACAGTCATCTGTGAAGGCCAAAACCTTTAGTGGATTTTGATCTTTGCATGCAAAACCGGCTAACTGTTCCTTATCACCCATAGGATTGGGTCAATTATGAGGTTGTAAAGGATAAAGTTGAGTGGGTCACCTTGATGGAGGCCTCTTTCTGGTGTTACAGGAGGTGAAATGAAAGTAGACCCTATAACTGAGAAGGTGGATGCCAGCTAATGGTTTGCTATTCATGAGATAAAGGGTTTGAGGAATCCCTGTTTGTGAAGTATAGCCGCTAAGTATTCCCAGTCTACTCTGTTATATGCCCTAGCTTGGTCTAGAAAACAGATTATGCCCTTGGATGCTCCTCCCAGTGTGTTTTTTACTTGGTGGATGTTATCCCAAATGTTCTTACCTGGGGTGAAACCATGCTGATATGTGGCAATGCACTCCTTGGCTTTTTCTGAGAGACGCTTAGCCATTATCTTTCCCATTATATTCATATCAGTGTTGATTAGAGATATTGGGCGCCAGTTGTTCAGGTCAGTATGGTCACCTTTTTTTGTGGAGAACTATGGTATAGGCTTCTGCACCTCCTGGGATCACCCTCCCCTCTTGCAGACTTGAGTTAAAGAGAGATAGCATGGGCTTCTTTATTATCTCATAGTGTGCTTTATAATACTCATAAGGGGTGCCGTATGATCCTGGTGACTTATTTGTAGGGAGCTTCCATAGAACATGTGCTAGCTCATCCTCTGTTATTGGGTCAACAATGTTGGCTAAATGCTCTTCGTGGTTAGGGACAGCATTGATGAGGTAGTTCTTAGAAGCTTCCTCTGTTGGGGCTGCCTTATACAGTTCTGAGTAGTAGGAGTGGGTAATGGATGCTAACTATTCTGGATTGCTAGTGGTTTGGCCTTTGCATGTTTGAAATTCAATGAGACCGGCATTTTTTGACCTCATTTTGTAAGTCTGATAGAAAAACTTGGACGGTCAATCCCCCTGAACAGCCCATCTGGCACCTGATTGGAGGGACTCTATGTGCATTTGAAGTTGTTTATGTTTCTTGACAATTACTGTCTGTTTCACCCAATCTCTAGCCCTTTGTGGTGAGTAGCCGTTAAGGGGTGGGTATCTTTCCATATATAGTTTAATGTTCTCTGAGCTTTGAAAAAGTTCTGCTATTTCCTTCCTTGTGCGACGGAAGTCTGCATGGGCTGGGGCGGATAGAATTTCCTTAACCTTAGCCACTGCTGCTATAAGGTTTCAGAGTCAGTGCATTTGGCTAGTTCATTTTACTTGTCTTTTTGTCTGATCTTCTACTTGGACCGGATTCACATTCTTTGGCATAATCCTTTTCCAACGTTGGCTCTTGGGCGGTTCTTCCTTTAATTGAATACTAATTTTTACCATTCTATGATCTGATAGATGTAGGTCAATTGTTGCAAAATCTTCAGCTTTTGATTCCAATGACACGGGTATGAGTATCCAATTCAGTCTAGTGGCATTGACTAGTTAATTACCTACAATATTTGGCCGCGTCAGATTTGGAAAATATGATTGTGAGAGTGGTTTAGCATCTAGAAGGCCTTTTGTTGTCATTAATTGCTGTAATTGTTCGATCCTTTTGGCAGGTTTTTGACATTTGGCCATCTGTCACAAGTTCCGTCCCGCCAGCAAATAAAGTCCCCTAGGTAAATCGTTCCTTCTGGAAGGTTTAAGCAATTAAGTTGCTCATAAACTTTTCCCTTTTGTCCGCTTCAAAAGGAGCATGTACTGAAGTGACCTGATATGATTGATTCCCCCATTTGAAGGCCAGTGTTGATATTTGGGCTTTGTTCTGATGGCTGGTTCTTCGTCAGGTGTAAAATGCAGTTTTGTGTGTCTATTGTGTGAGGACAATAGACAGGATGGTGATTTAGAGTTTAGAATACAACTTTTTTTGGTAGTACTTAAATCGTATATCCTGTAGTTTACTTGGACAATGGCACACCGCCCTGATCTTACTGATCCCAAGTAAATACCAACTAGTACAAATTAAAATATTAAATATAAATAAGTTTACAAGTTAAACTATAAACTTAATCTAGTAGTTGAATCTATTTTATTAGTATCAACTTGAGGGTTATTTATAGGGTTCAATGTTAACCACATCTTACCCATGACGTCTCATTTTCAATGACACTTGGCCATGTAAAATGTTTGTAAGAACAATTTACAAATACTTTGACTCAGGGAATCATACTCAGCCTCAGGGTTGGAGTAAACACCATCATTATTCTCAAGATGGCGTTTCATATACATCTTTAATATAGCTGAACCAATTCACTTTCACATGTAATCAGCAGCACATACCAAGGCAATTTGTATCACTAATTAGTAATTAATTCAGTCAAAAACTTGACCAAAATTAAAAACTAATTTTGACATTGACCAACAAAGCCCACATGCTCGAGTCATTAAATCAAAACTTAAATTAAATTTTGACCTAACCAACAAAACCCTCAAGCCCTTGTCATCATAGTCAAATATAATTAAGTGAAATTTCTAGGCCACAAATTCAAGTTCAGATATACTTAGGATATCTTTGGTTTATAATAACTAATGATTTAGATCTGGTCAAACATTCACCACTTCCCCCTCCTTGACTGGATATAAGTGGTGGATACTCTTTTTCCTTGATTACACTGTCTAACTCACCACATTCCTTGAAGTTTGAATGTTATCTCAATAGCCTTTCTTAAGCTGTCAGGGCCAGCATGCCTGGTGCTGAGCTTTCTTGGGTTTGGCGCATTTCCAATTCCGTTGCAGGCTTCTCTAGTTCAGTCATGCTCTCCTCCCCCTACTGAAGAGTGGATACCTAGTTCTAATTCCAGCAAGGCATCAAATCTATGAAATAAACTCTATGGCTTGCAATTATTATTGTTTTTCTTTTTTACTTTTTATTTTTTATTTTTTACTTTTTATTTTTATTTTTTATTTTTTATTTTTTTATATATTATTATTATTATTATTATTCTTTATGATAAGGACAAAGGAACTTAGCATGTACCCAATTCACAACCCAGCACATTGTTTCTTAATGGTATATACATATTCAGACAATTTCTCCAATATAATAAATGGACCCTTCCAAAGTGAGGCTAGCTTGTGCACGCGGCCTGCGCTATGAGTGTCACAATATACTACTAAATCTCTTTCCTTGAACTTAGTCATTCCTCTATGCCCAACGGCTGGAATATTTTCAAGTATTTGTTGCACATAGGGTTTAGCGACTACTTCAGAGGCTTCAGGTGTGACAACCTTACTCTGGGAGCGAGTTACCACATGTATGTTCAAGAAATTTTCATTTGATACTAAAATAGAATCAATTTATTGTTAAGCCAGGCCCCATGGCCATCGTTTGCTTGTCAATCAGGTAGGACTGGTGTTGAAGGCACAATAGAGTGTCCTTCATCTATTGTGCTTGTTCTTTTCCCTCCTCCTGCACGGTATTGGGAAGGACTATATTGACATTTCGCTGATGGCATTGGGAAGCATAGTGACCTTTACAATTGCAATTAAAGCAAGTAATTTCACTCACTGGCTGTGAGGTGTTTATCTTCTTATTGGTTTCAAAGGACTTTCCAGCAAAGGCAGTGGATCCTGATCTGTAACCAGTATTAGGAGGGCCATAATTTTTTTACCATCTGCATAAATAGTCAACCACTTCAGATGTCACAAGGTTTTGCATGAAAGCAGGCAATAGAGTGTTTGATAGATTAGGGTAAGGTTCTACTGCATGCTCTATTTCAATATTGGTGTCATTATTGACCATAGCCCACGCGCCTAAGAGAACTTGAGTTTTGCGATAGAACTGATCTGCAAATTTATCAATTGCTTCATCTTTCTTAAAGCTGATGTACATAAACTTAGATTTTCGTGTCAACGTCCGTTCTGGACCTCCAAATTCATGAAGCACGGCCTCCTTGACTTCAGCATATGTTGGCTTTTCATCAATGTGAGGCATAATCAACTCAATGATCCACTCATCCAAGCAGTTAATCATGGTGGCTGCTTTGTTATGGTCGCTGGCCCCATGCATGGCCATTTCAAAGCGTTTGATAAAGGTGGTAATACTTCCATTTTTGTCAAAGGCTGGCAGGCTTGCTGGTTTTTAATTATCGCTTCCCCATTCCTGGTTATCACGATTACTCCTTTGTTGACCAGAACCAGGCGTACTAGGGCGTTGGGGCATTTTATCCCAGTTTGAGGTGTTAGTGTTGACCAAAGCAATCATATTGCTAAGCAGTTGTTGACGTGGCCCAGCATCCATTTTGGTAGCTATTTCTGAAGCTTCGTCCTCATAATATTCAGAAGAATTTCCAGGCAAGTGGTTTGTAGAATAATGACAATGCCCGTCGTCCAGATCTCAAATTTGCTCATTGATTTCATTTTCCCAATTGACATTATTTCAAGTTTTTAATTTTAATTTTGCTATTTCCTTATTCAGGCTAGTAGCTTGTAGTTGCAAGGTGGAAATCACTTGGTCCTTTTCTTTCATTGCCTTCTTGCACTTGTTCAATTTTCCATGGAGATTATTGTTTGACTCATTAATAGCATTAAAATCATCATTGAGGTTGTTGATCTGTAGAGTAAGATGATCAATAGAGTCTTCAGTTTTTCGCCCGTTGGTCCTCAAATTGGGTCTGCCAGTAATTGATTTTTTCAGTGTATTCATCCTTCATCTGCGAAATTTGGGCGCTCAACCATCAATACTGGTCACCATCTGCAGTCCCAACCATGAGCGCCATTGTTGAATTTTGGGCTTTGTTCTGATGGTTGGTTCTTCATCAGGTGTGAAATGCAGTTTTGTGTGTCTATTGTGTGAGGACAATAGACAGGATGGTGATTTAGAGTTTAGAATATAATTTTTTTGGTAGTACTTAAATCGTATACCCTGTAGTTTACTTGGATAATGGCACACCGCCCTGATCTTACTGATCCTAAGTAAATACCAACTAGTACAAAGTAAAATACTAAACATAAATAAGTTTACAAGTTAAACTATAAACTTAATCTAGTAGTTGAATCTATTTTATTAGTATCAACTTGAGGGTTATTTATAGGGTTCAATGTTAACCACATCTTACCCATGACGTCTCATTTTCAATGACACTTGGCCATGTAAATGTTTGTAAGAACATCTACAAATACTTTGACTCAGGGCATCATACTCAGCCTCAGGGTCAGAGTAAATACCATCATCATTCTCGAGATGGCATTTCATATGCATCCTCAATTTAGCTGAACCAATTCACTTTCACATGTAATCAGCAGCACATACCAAGGCAATTTGTATCACTAATTAGTAATTAATTCAGTCAAAAACTCGACCAAAATTAAAAACTAATTTTGACATAGACCAACAAAACCCAAATGCCTGATTCATTAAATCAGAAAACTTAAATCTAATTTTGACCTAACCAACAAAACCCTCAAGCCCTTGTCATCATAGTCAAATATAATTAAGTGAAATTGCTAGGCCACAAATTCAAGTTTGGATATACTTAGGATATCTTTGGTTTATTATAGCTTACAATTTAGATCAGTTAACCATTCAACAGCCAGGACTAGAACTCTTCCTTCCAAATGAGAGTAGTAGTTGGTAATTTTTCATGGCAGCTGATGCTTTGACTACAAATCCACAAAAGCTGGTCCAGAATGTTCACAAAGGGAGAAAGAGCCTGGAACACTCTTCCTCCTTTCCAGTGGTGCACTTGCTCTCCTGCAAGGCAATTAAGAAAACTGGTGGGTTTAGCAGAAGCCCTCGTTTCTTATCCAGAAACTTATTGGATGAGATTTCTGCTATGTTTTGAGTCCTAATTGTTAGCGAGCCCAGCACGTCTGCTATGACTGCATAGGGCCAGATTGAGCCTGTGCAGCTGAGTTGGCTTGCTTGTATCTGGACCTAGTCATAGGACCTTTATAAATGGTTTGGGCTGGTGGTGTGCTTGATTGCCATTCTGGTGGCCCAGAGATCCAATTTGGGTTCTCCATCCAGTGAGCACTGTTATCTTTCATCCCGTTGATGGATGAGAAACTGTTGGCTTGTGGAACGGGTTTGTTGACTGGTACTTGAATGGGTTGGGCTCCATTGTGTACAGGTGGGAAGCGTGTGTTGTCCATTTCTTATTCAAATGCCCACTGCTCATTATCTTGCGGCTTCTGGGCTGACTTAGGGGAGGTCATACTATTGAGGTGCTCTTGTTGCTGCTCAATGTTGCGTTTAACCGCTTCCTCCCAATCTTCTGCTTCCTTCTCCTCCTTCTTCTTCTTCTTGGCCTTCTCCGCCGCCTTTCTTGCCATATTCGCTTCTTTACGTTGCTCTGGGGAGACTGGTTGGACCACCTCATAGTTAGCCTGTGATCCCCAGAGGCGGGCTAATAATGCGTCACCCTGATCTATATCCTTCAGACTTTCTTAACACTTAATAAACTTTCTTCCCTCTAATGTCGCCAGACAGGCGTTGTTTTTATGGCCTAATTTGTTGCAGCTAGTGAATATAGGTGGGTTTTTTTTGGGCGGACTGAGAAAGGGTATTGGAATTTTGTGAGAACTTATGATAAGCAGGTGCTACAAAGGCTACAAAATTATTAGTTCCATGGCTCTAGTGAAGGATGACACAATTGCAATGAAGTTATTAGTTCCGTTGCTATAGTTGTTTGTAATTGGGAATACAGAATCCTGTATGAAAATAGACCAAAATTAGGCTACACGAGACAAGAATTGAGGTACTTTATTAACCAAAATCAGAGATACATATAGGAGAAAATTTAGTAGTTCTTCATGAGGATTTCCCTGATTCACCCGATGTAAGATCTTTCTTAACAGATGGCCAATATTGCTGATACTTGTGATGATCAGATCTGATAGAGCTCTTATTAGATGCAATTGACCTTCTTAGCAAGGACTTAGCCCCTCTAAAATGCTTGGTCCTTTCAGATTGCTGTGCTTCTTTGGATTATTTGGCCTCACCTGTCATGGGAGGTTGATAACTCCAAAGGGTCTTTCTTTGGTCGAATTGAGAATCAGAAATACCTGTCAGGAATTTTACTATTTCATTAGACTGAGATATCAAATCTTGATCTAGAGTAATTCCGGTCAGCTTAGTTGTATCTCCAACAAAGGGAGAGACTGATTCCCCTTTGGGCTAAAATGTACGCTTTGCGTGGGATTGTATTAATGTCACCATCAACATCTATGCCTGAGTGTATCATTGCTACAGCATTATCTCTAGTCAGGTGGTGCAAGAGGCGGTTTTTCTCCATTTCAAAATAAACTAGTTCTCCATATGCGCTCAGGCCGCTTGTTAGCGCTTCCTCCAGGTAGTCCCACTTTTCAGTGATTGGGAGTCTTTCTAGTACTAAAAACAAGTTTTCATCATCCCAAATATGGGTGTGTGTAATTGGGATATTTTCTGTAATTTGTCCAGGCCCTTGCCTACTCTCAGCTTGGTGTAGGTGACTACAATGGGGCAGTTATGGCTGCATCCGCGGCCTCAGCAGTAGCAAAGCTGAGATCTAAGGTTTCCATTGTGAGTTTTTCAGCCAATCTTACAGCTTCTTGGAAGCGTCCTGGGATAGCCTGAAATACTGCTTTATATTGTAGAGGTTCCTCAATTCCAAAGTTAATGCGCACACCAAATTCACAATAGGACTTGGGAAATGCGTGGCTGATATTGACAGTTCAGTGATAATATTGGACCATATTGAGATAGTCACCGTTTGGGACATATGGTCCCTTTTTTGCACTACGGTTAGAGTTGAGCAGCTGGGCCTTCTTACCCATGCTGTTCCCCTTCATCACTGCTGTATAGGTGTGTGAGTTCATTGGACTCTGTCGCTTTGTCATCCCCTGATTGGACGGCACAATTAAGACAAGTTGTAGTTGGTTGAATAAATTTATTCACCTGTAAACAAAAGTGATTCTTATGGGAAAGAAAAGCTTAGATGATATTATTACTTTGAGAATTCATTAAAAAATAAACTCAACTATTATCAAAGAGAAAACAAGGGCGTTTCTAACAGGTTTCGTGGTATTTGCAAAAAGAGCTCATTTTCCATACAAATGAACTTAGGCTTAGTCATCTTCCCCTCCCTATCCAAACATAAAACATGGCACCCTGCTAATGGTAGAGTGTTGGTTTTTTTCATCCTATACTATATACCTAAGCTTTTTTTAATACACTTTAGTTTAGTTTTAATTTGTTTATATTTAAATTTAAATTTATTGCGGGGAAGGCTGACCATGGGACGGACACTTCCAAATATGACTCAGGACAGATAAACTTAGTACTGGGGGAGGCACCCAGAGAAGCGATGCTATCTCTTGTTGCCAGCGGGAACGCCACTTATGGGGGAAGGGAACGTGTGAAGGGGCCGTAGCCACTATTGAACACGTGTGGAGGAAGGGGTCTGATTTGATGAACCAGATTGGGAACTAGGAGGAGACCAGCTTTTGGCGACGCGGTGGGAGGTATTCAAACATCCACGCTTGAAAGTGGTCCACCAAATTAGAGTGGAATCTGTGGACAGTTTCTGGGAGGGTGGGGGTGGAGCCTGCGATGGCATCTAAGACAATAGTGTGGATGGTCCACATGGCGATTGCAACCACCAGAGCATGGAGGGAGGGTGGAAGGGGGAGGCCATTGATGAAGCAAACATACAACTTGACAGACTGAAGGGATGCGTTTGATCCTGGCCCAGCAGACGTTGAACTTCGCGCCATATCACTTTAGAGGTGGGGCACTTCTCCAGGCGGTGGAACAGCGTTCCATACTTGCCGCACATGACACAGGATGAGTGTAAAGCGTTAGAGAGCTCAGCTGTATGATACACCCGCCTCAGGCAGCGCCACACATGGGAGTGGACTTGAGGTTGCAACAGAGGGTGATGTACATATTTCCAGATTGTTTTTGGGTCTCAATGGAGTAAGGGATGTCCATCATGTCCAGGTAGTCCACCCTGGATAGGACATGGGGCCGAATGGGGATCACGCCATCATGGATGGGTAGCCCCTGTACCTCTTGTGTGAACTGAGGAGAGGGGCGGCCTCTTTGGGTTGTATGTCCGCTGATACAAATTCTCCACTCTGCGCTCCGCATGGAGAGTAGGATTCGTTTATAGTGGGTTTTTGTCCCGTGAGGACCTGTGGCCGATGTGTGTGATGCGAGGTATTTCATCAGGGAGTGGGGGTTTGATGGATTGTTGAGGCCCAAGGCTCAGGAGAAGTTGGAGCGGGCTGCGCGGGACCAGTGTTGGGATGGGAGTGTAGGAGCGGTGATGGCCGCGATCCAGGTGCCCAGGATCTTGGCAGTTTAATTATTTTATTTTTAAATAAAAACTTTGTTTTCTGTGTTAGTAGTATAAGCCATGTATGAATTACACCTGCAAGCTTCAGTTGATAGAGTATCTAAAGGTGTAACTTCTGCCTAAATAGCTGTAACAAATGGTTTCAACATAAGAAGACCATTTACTCCCAACCCCACTTGTTCTATTAGTATAAAGCCCCTTTCCCATTTCCAGATCTCCACTCACATTGATAGATGCATCTTTATAGTCTGTACATGTTATTGTGGTTGCTAAGGCACCACATTCCCTTGTCATTAGCATGTGGCACACACCTATCCTACCATTATAAACCAACCTTAGACTTCGCTGTTGATGTTGTGTTTCCAAGCCTCCATGGCTTGGGGCAGACAATTAATACTTTTTTACTATCTCTTAAGACTTCCCTTTTGCGTTGAGCACGTTCAACCTTAAAAAGTAGTATACCACTTCTACCCCGTGTTACACCCCTGCTATTAATTAAGGTGCAATTTAGTACAGAGTATATTGATCAGATGGTTCCTTTCTATTTTACTTATTTTGGATATTTTTATTCAGCCAAACTAGAGTTTTATCCATTAAGAGTATTTACTATTTCTGGTAATAACTTTTAAGCGCTGGTTATTCTGAATATTAAGTGAAAATTAATTCTTCTAGTGTGTAGCTTTCTTTGGCACACACTAAACTGCACAAGCTCTTTACAATTGCGTTGATTATATTATTGATATTAGATAAATAATGATGGTTAGTAATAGTATGAAAACTATTACTCAATTGAGATCTCTCAAATACCAGGTTAAATGTTAAGTCTGACGCTTAACAGGTGCTTGACCTTCCAACAATGGAAGGCATCTCTGGAAAAAAAGGGAACTTCTCCCACTCTCCTTTTTCTCTTATCACAGAGTCCACGAATTCTTGATAGTAAATATACTGCAACCAAAAGATATTTAATCAATATCTATTACACCTAAGAGTTAACTATACAACCAATATATAAGCGCCTTAACTATAAAAGTAATTGCTCTATTTTAATCTTATTTTATTTACTGTGAAGTCAAGGAGTCTATAGGGGTTCTGGCGACCAACTCTTCTGTTGACGCCTTACTGGGAATCAGCAGCTGTTGCCGGTGGATTATCCTCTAAGGATGCACCCATGATATACTTCCTCATTTGCATAGTTGGATTGCACCGCTAACTAGAGTTGCTTTCTCTTCATAATTGATTTAGGAAGGTTTCCCCACAATGTTCAATCAGCTCAGCGAAGTACCCTCTTTGGGCTAGCAGTCTGCTTAGGTAATGGGATCTTTACCCATTAACCACAGACTTCAATACTCAAAGGGTTGAACTACTTGTTACTTTAAGAAGAGGTTTTGAGGCTTTTAAATTAAAAGTAGATTCTTGAGTTGATATGTGACAAAGCCTGATTGACTAATATTGATTAAATCAACAATTAGTTAATAAGCAATCCAAGCATAAAGTAGACTCATTTGCTGGAAATCATTACTGATGATCATGACCATTCTGGTGAATCAACACCCTTTGGATCAGTAAATAATTATTTAGGAAAAATTGCCAAACAATAGTCTATTATTTAAAAGATTTATCCCACATTCACTAGAGAATATAATCCCCTAGTGGAAAAACGGCCATATGTAATCTGATTGGCTGGGTAATATGGGCATATTAAAATCCCAACACCTGGTTTAATATTCCCTGTATTGAAACAAAAACAGACGATTAAGAAGAGGAAGAGGTAAAGGAAGAAGAAGAGGCAACTGTTAAAGACCATAAAGGAAAGTAGCAATATGAATAAAAAGTCTAAAGGAACTACCCATATTTTTACACCAGATCTTACTAGTAAGCCAAATTGAACATTGCATCAGTGAGCTCAGTTCAGAAGGATATGTCAGAGGTATCTCACATCTGGTCCATCAGATACCAATGTAGTTGCTTTATCTTATGCTCAGGAAGCGGTTATGTCCTCTCCATTCATAGCTAAAACAAAAAGATATGTAATTTCGCCTGTGGCTGAGAAACCAAAAACACGTTAGTTATCTCATGCAAAATTTAGTGGACATAACTGTTCTTACTTCATATTCCTTGTTCAGTTCACGTTGGGCAGCGGAAAGTCACTTAAATGTCCTAATGAATACTGGTGCAATTAGAAACTTTTCTCTATCGTTGCAAACACTTTTGCAACAAAATCAATTCAAGTCTAAGTAAAGTTTGATAATCTCATCAAGGAGAATAGTTGGTGCCCAATGTTGGGGAGCAGTTGGGCGAGTAAAGTTAAGGGCACAGGTGTAGGCCCCACATCAGCCAAATTTTGTAAACGCCCTGGTGATCCCAGCGGAATAGATAGAATTGATAGTAAATAATTGGCGGTTACCATTTCCCCAAAAATTTTGGCCTGGCAAGTGCGCTGCAACCAGTTCATCAATATGCCGCAATCCCAACCACTATCATCAGCGGAACATGGGGTGTGAGTTTTCCTGGATATTCAGCAAACGGCGCTTTGGGAGATGTTTTGTGGAGATGTACACACATTTCCTGAACGTGGTGTATGTAGCACCTCACTCCATGCCACATGGTTGGCTGGATCTTGGCTTCAAAAATAAAGAAGTGGCAGATGAAGCCGCAAAGGTGCGAGTAGTAGTGGCTCTCCTGGACAGTCAATGGGTAGTTGAAACAAAGCGCACCCGCTGGACTAAATCAAACCAAATTTTCATAGCTTTTGACTTCCTACCTACTACAGTCAAGCACACCGTGCTGGAGCTCACCTGAAGGCTGGGCTTGCCATAGATGGATAAATACAATCCTTCAAAATGCAGCACTTTACGCTCATGCCAGACCTGTGCACAGGCAAAGTAATTGCTGTTCTCACCCCATCTGTGGGGATAGCGGATGATTTGACCCAAATCCCACATACCGCTTATGTCAAAATCAATGGGCAAAACACCCATCCATTCAGGGTCACCGTGGATAGCGCGCCTCCTATCTGCACTTTCTGTCACGCTTTTGGACACAAGGACCATACCTGCCCCTCCAAGGAGGGCATTACTCAAACCAAAATTCTCTCAGATGCAATGTGTGGTGCAGACGCCCACTATGAACAGGCACTAGACACTGACGCAGCTTTCCCATGGGGAGCGCAAGGCTGCTACATTCTAGTAAAATCTGTGTCCTTACAGGAGTGTAAGAAGGCCAAGCAGGCCCATAAGGCAGTGGCCAAGGAGGCGGCTAAGACTGCATCCGCGATCCTGCCAGCCCAGCTCCAGGAGGGCATCAAGACATTCACGGTGGAAGCAGCTCGTGAATCCCTCAACCAATCAGATTGGGACTCCCAAGCTGAAAATCTGATGGGTGAGTCAGTTTCACTGACCAATGCGCCCAAGCATCAATTGGGACCAAGTCGCTCACCAATATTCTTACCAAAATTCCACCTGTAAGTGATGGTGCACCGCAACTGCACACAACGCCAAAAACTTGTCCCACAATGGGGAAAAAGCAGAAGACAAAAGCCAATGTGAACCCCACAGCTAAAGCTTTCCACTCTGAACCATACTCCATAGCACAGAATATCCGTACTGCCAAGCAGTGACGTGATGAAAAAGAGAAGGCTAAAGGGCTCAAGTGCTCTTCCCCTCACACCTAAGGTGCAATGGGGGGAGCCTTTACTTTAGGGACGTTGAACATTGCTGGACTCAAGGACTCACCATCTTAGGCTAGAAAACTGAGTTTTTTACAAAATAATTTACCTGTGGACATCCTGGCCATTCAAAAACACACTGTCCGCATGGTGCTGAGGAATCATGGACAACCATGCTCTTCCCTTCCCTTTCCTTTTGGTCTATGCACTGTGGGGTGCTAGTTTTAGTGAACCATATTTTTAAATTTATTTCATAAAAATAATACCTAAATGGCCGCATCCTTGTAGTCACATTTTTGTGGGATGACGAAGTGCACGCTGTCATTAACATTTACGCCCCAACCTGTGCATGAGAACATTGAAAAAATTTTCTCAGCAGTCAATTCCTTCTGCTACCCCCTGATATGTTTGTTGTTGGTGACATGAACTGCTGGAAAAACCCAACCACAGACCGCTGGCCCTCATCGCCTACACCCCACAGGGGCACGTTGAACTTTGCATACTTAAAGCCACCCTAGGGTTGTTCAATACTTTGCCGCATCATGCTCCACTACTCACTAACATGTCGCGCTCCCACATGCACAATGGCCAGCTAAGGACCATAACCTGCATTGACCTTATTCTCACGCCGTTGAAATTTCAAACCCAAATTTTCCATTTTACCATGACAAAAATTTATTTCTCTGACCACAGAATGGTATTGGTTTCCTTCCATTTGTCCAATCCAGTGGCCCAGGCGCCGCAGTGGTCCAAACTCCACCCCGCTGAGATAGTGCCACCAAGATTTTCCTCATGGGTGGAATCCATGACCTCAGCTCCAGAGTTTGTTGCACCGTTATGTGCAGACCCAATTTCCACCTGGTCAACCTTCAAGGTGAACACAATCCACCAGGCTCACTACCTCTCCTCCCGCCACTCATGGGCTGCCTCGCCAGTCATTTTGCACATGCTGGTAGAAGTGGACCACCTGAAGTCTAATGTCCCCACTGCAGGCTACAGCCCATCTTGTGGTCACAAGTGGGCGGAAGTGTCCACCCGCCTCAAGACACTGGTAAGAAAACACAAACTTTGGGTTTGTGTTCAGAATAAAGCAAAGCATATTACAGCGGATGATACATGCTCCACTTACTTTTTTGAAAATTCTTTGCACCATGCCAGAGTTTGGCCTGCACACAGGTGCAAAGGCCAGACCACTCTGTCATGGATACGCTGGCTGAAGTGGCAGTGGAAATACAAAATTATCACCCCAAATTATATCAATCTGATCCAATTCTGCTGGCCAAAATAGAAAACTTTCTTAAAAGTGCACACATCTGCACCGTTTCCCGATTCCCAGAGTTGATGAATTTGATTACTTGGGGACGAACTCTGGTCCACCATTTGTGATGCACTGTATAGAAAATTCCCAGGCCCAGACGGCATCCCTTATGAGTTCTATAAGAAGTACCTCAAAGATATTTCCTCCTTGCTGTTTGCCTCTCTGAACCAATGCCTTCTGGAAACGCGCCTCCTACCTGGAGGGCAAAAGGCCTTCACAGTTACGTTGCACAAGAAAGGGGATAAGATGGACTTGGCCAACTGGTGCCCCATTTCACTCACTAACACAGACACAAAAAATTTTATAAAATCATGGCTAATCGTCTAGGGATTGTTGCCTCTGCTCACATTTCCCCTAAACAATTTGGTTTCATCCCCAAAAGGTCAATTTGGGACAATATACACACTGTAGCCAACGTTTGTCAATCCATGGCTTCTGGAGCACTTGTGTTTTTAGACCAGCAGAAATGCTATGATAGAGTCAACTGTGAATACCTCATAGCCTGCCTTTACAAGTTCCTCCTCCCCTTCACTTCATTAATTGGGTGATGTTGCTAACGGAATCCTCCACAATGGCTATGCGTGGCCCTGGATTCCTCAAGGATGTAGTCCATCCTCAAAGGGGCCTACGCCAAGGGAACCCTTTAAGCCCACTATTGTACAACTTCAGCCTTGACCCACTTCTTCAAACTGTGAATGCCCGCCTTACTGGGGTCCATATGCAAGGTCAAGCCCCTGTCAAGATGTTGGCGTTTGCTGATGATTGTGTGGTTGGGATGTCTAACAATCATGATGCACGCGCTCTTGAAGCTACTATCCAGGTTTACTCCAGGGTAAGTAATTTTCACTTAACGCCTCCAAAACTGAAATTGTTATCATTGGTCAGTATCAAGGCCATTGGGCCCCAGCGCCCTGTTTCCTACCTGCCTCATCAACTTGCTCATTGGATCACTTGCCCCACCCACCCCACACCGCTCCGCTGGTGCTCCCCTTTGTGTCAAGACCCACCGTTGGCCCTGTCCGCCATTTGGGGGTGTGGCTGGAGTAAGGAGGGTATGCCTCAACGGTGATGGAAACCATATCCTGGACAACTTTATGAAACGCATAGCTTCCCTCAAAGCCCATCACACCTCCCTTACAGGCAGGGTAGTGCTAGCCAACTTTTGCTCCTCTCTAAAGTTTGGTTTGGGGCCCATGCCATCGCTTTTTCCCCTTGATTGTTCAAGTCATTATACGCCCTTCTACAAGGGCGGCTTTTGTTAGGATGCCCACCTCTGGTGCGCCTGGATGTCATGTTTGGCCCTCGCCATAGTGGTGGTATGGGCCTGCTCAACTTTAAGGACCATGCTGCCAAAATCCTTGGCACCTGGATCGCTGCCGTCACTAACCCTATGATCCCAGCCCAGCACTGGTCCTGCGCAGCCCGCTCCAACTTCTCCCACGCCCTGGGCCTCAGCAATCCTACCTACCCCCACTCTCTGTTAAAAGTACCTTTCCTTACATCCTTCTGCTGCGGGCCCACATGGGACGTCACCCCACTTCAAAAGGATCCTCCTCTCCATGCAGAGCGCCAAGTAAAGAATTTGCATCTGTGGGCACACCGCCCAGAGGGGGTGTCCCTCTCCTCAGTTCACCCAGGAAGTACAAGGACTACCCATTCTGAACGAGTAATACCTGAGACCCCCTATCATGGCCAGGGTGGACTGCCCGGACATGGTGGACATCCCCTACCCCCTAGATACCCAGAAAACCATTTGAAAGTACGCCCACCACCCTCTTCTGCAGCTGCATATTCATTTCCATGTGTGGCGCTGCTTGAGACAGGTATACCATAATGACAAACGCTCTAACTCTTTGCACTCATTTGGCGTCATGTGTGGCCAGTATAAAACGCTGGTTCACCGCCTGGAAGAGTGCCCTCCCTCAAAAGCGATATGGCGTGAGGTGCAACGTCTGTTTCACCAGGATCAGGCACAGCCCTTCAGCCTGTCTAAGGACATGTTTGCTTTATCCATAACTTACCCTCTTCCACCCTCCCTCCATGCCTTGGTAGTTGCAATCTCTATGTGGACTATCCACACAATTGTCTTAGATGCTATCACAGGCTCCACTCCCACCCTCCAGGAAGTTATACGCCAGTTCCAGTTGCACCTTGTGGACCACTTTCAAGCATGGATGTTTGAGTACCTCCCACCCTATCGCCGCCAGATGGTCTCATCCTGATTCCCAGTTTGGTTCATCATTTCAGACCCCTTCCTACATATGTGCTCAATAGTGGCGCAAGCCCCTGCACACGTAACCCCCCTTCCTTCTCTTGGCGTTCCCACTGGCAACAGGAGATAGCGTTTGCATCTCTGAAGTGCCCTCATCTTGCTGAAGTTAGTTTAGTTGTTTAGTATCTTATAGGAAGTGTTTGTCCCCTGGTTGACTTTCCTCAAATAAAATTTAAAATGAATACTGGTGCAATCAAAATTACATCGACCTTAAGATGGTGCAAGCTTTGGTTTTTCAATTTACTACAGGGGCCCATGTTATAAGTGCTTCTTGCATTCTTATTAGCACACTTCCTCTTAGTAAGCCTTTTCAATTTAGGGCACATGATCACAAGTTTTTTTTTCCCACTTATCAGCTAATCCAAAGTTGTTGTACTCAATGATCCAAAGGTTGGCTGGTGGTGTCGCCCGTCTATGAGTATTTAATTGAAATGGAACATGCTGGTAACACTACTAAACATATTCTGGTTAAATTCCCCTGCTTCTGACTCTGGTCACTGGTAATGTAGTGGTGGCAACAGTGCAGTACTCTCCAGCAGATGCTGTTTCTGTCCTTCCTACTATACATAAGATCCTGGTCTTTACAAATCTGTATTTGATGTTGAAAATATCATCACCTCCTAAACAATCAGAATTTGATTTGAACTTCAAGTTGACGGTTGATCTCATTATAGAATAAACTGTCTGTTGTACCTAAACATGGCTCAGGATGATTAAGATCTCAAGGTTTGGATTGATGCTGTTGGATCATGTGTGTATTACCACGTATCCCTTGATAAGTTTAGGCCAAGTGACCTGAAGTTTTAGGAGTTGGATAATACCTTTGTGCTTCTCATGGTCAAGAAGTCTTAGTACAGATACTTAGTCTGTATAGGAAATTTCAGATGAAATATACCAATTTTAACTTAATATTGAGAAAAGAAGAAAATAGTTTTATCAGTTTGTAGTTACAATATAAAGGAAATTGGGAAGTGTTTGGGAAAAAATTAAGCAGTCCAAGCTTAAATTCTATAATTTTATACGAATTGGGGATTCTGCAGCAGGCTAATTATCTCAGTCAAATAGTCTTTGCTCACCTCATGTTTTGTCTGGACCCCGAGATTAGATTGCTCCAAGGGAGCAATAGTTAACCGCATACTTTTGTAGTTAATCCCAAACTTTGAGAGTCATCAAATTTGTCAGGGATTATCCCTGACAGAAGTTTAGGCTATATAGTCAGATTGGGATTGATTCCTATCATCCAACACATCTAAATCTACCATTTGGGTAGGAATCCCAACAACACCCCCTCTATATCTTAGCAAAGGGGGGAAATGGATAGAAAAAGCAACTATGTACACAGTTTACAACTGTACCCTGAACAACCTCTACAATTGAGTGTTTAGTGCCCCATCTGTATATGAATCAGTAAGGCCTTTAATAGTTAGTGTACAATTTATTGTCACGACCTCCAGGATGGTGATGGTATAAAAGAACTAGGTCACCCAGTTGGAAGTTGTGTAGATGGTCATGCTTATCACTAAATTGAGCAGTTTCTATACTGGTTTAGCAGACAGGTTTTTGGTAGCCAGGGCCTGAAGTTGGATATTTCATTTTAATACTTCACATAGAGACTTAAGGGGCTTTTTGAGAGGCTTGATCAAACATAAACTGTACTTTAGAAGGCAGATGGGGATTCCTGTCATACAAATCTTGGAAGGGCGACATCCTAGTTATTTGATGAAAACTAATTTTATAGGCCAGAATTATACTAAGCAAATATTGGGTCCAATGAAGGGGGTCAGTCATAATTTTTATGGAGGGTTGCAGTTATAGTACCATTTGCCCACTCTACCATTTCATTGGTTGCAGGATGGTAGGGGTTGGAGAATACTTGTGTAGTTCCCGTAAGTTTGGCTAAATCTTTCACCAGTGTTGAGCGGAACTTTTTCCCGTTATTGGAAAGAATGATGTTAGGGCACCCATGCTGGGTGATAATCCAGTTATACAAAAATTTGGCAGTAGCCTTTGCCAAAGCTGAGGGTAGAGATACAGCTTTGATCCACTTAGTTAAATGGTCCATGGCTAGTAGGAGGAGCTAATGACTAATAGAAGCTCGAGGTAGAGGTCCCACAACATTAACAATAAGTATGGAATGGTTCACAGGGTGGAACCACTAGATGTTGAGATTGGGTATTAGGCCCCGCTTGGCTTTTACATACCAGGCAGGACTCTAATACATCCTGGATTTAAAAACAATCATTCCTTACCCAATAACACTGAGTTTTTTGCTACTGGTAAGTTTTCCAAATTCCCCATGGCTGACTTGCCTATGTCCTACTAATATAATGTCAATTTAAGATAAAGGTCGTACATAGGGCACCCACTTTAAACTTATAAGTTTGTACAATTGGCCGTTCTTGACTTGAAGATTTTCCGATTTCTTTGCTAATTCCTTTCAAATGGTCAGAGATTCATCCTTCCATAAATGCTTTTTTGTAAGTAGGTTGTAGAGTCAATCCTCTTCAGGGTCAGTTAAAGTTAATATGGGAGGTCAAGATAGGCAATTCACATTTTGGTGTATAGGCCCTGGTGGTGGATAATAGAAAAGTCATAGTTTTGAAGTTTTAACGCCCATTGGGCTAATCTCCCGTTGAGGTCCTTCATTTGTTGTAGCCATTGTAAGGAAGAATTATCTGTAATTATGGTGAAATGCTTTACATATAAATAAAGTCAAAAAATTTTAATAGCCAGTAGGACCGCCAAGCATTTGCGCTCCATAACGCTATAGTTACATTTGGCTTTGGATAAGGTCTTGCTATAGTAGGCAATAGGATGTTCCACTAAGTTCTCATCATGGTGAGATAGTATAGCTCCAATGGCAATATCACTAACATCGATAAAGAGGAGAAATAGTTATCAAAAGTCAGATGAATAAGTACAAGAGAGTGGGAGATAGAGATGCATAACAGGTCAAAGGCCTGCTGTTGCTCTTCTTTCCACTGGAAGGGTGTCCTTTTTCATTAGATACACCAGAGGCTCAGAGGTATCTGTAAAGTGGGGGATAGATTGGAAATGATATACCACCATCCCTAATAAAACTTGTACGTTTTGTAGAGATTTAGAGGGTGTCATCTTAGCAATGTCCAAGAACTTGTCATTTATTGGGGATATTCCAGCTTTACTTACCTTATGGCCCAAAAAATACATCTTACTCTGAAAGAAAAAACATTATGACAGCTTTGGTTTTAATGACAATTGTCATGTCTACTGTAAGGCTTGCCTGAGGTGATCTAGATGATGGTAAAGAATCTCAAAAAAACGGCAATATTGTCAAGCTAAAATGGCACAAAGGAGCGTTTTAAATTGCCTAGGAGCACGTCCATGACGCGTTGGAAAGTAGAAGGGGAGTTACATAACTTTCGTGGCACTTGAGTGGGCTTGATGATTCCTTCACTCAAGATGAGAGCATATTTTCATGATCTTTGGGAGATAAATCGACTTGCCAGTATCCATTGGCGAGATCCATAGCTGAGAAATAGTGGGATCCCAACATCAAGCGTAAGGAAACATCTATACATGGCAGATGATAGCTACTTTTTGTGTGATAGAATTGAGGCGGCAATAATACATGACAACATGGTGGCCACCTTTCTTTTTCCAAATTAACAAGAGTGCAGAAGGCATGGGCTCTTAAAAGGCACTAGTAAACAGGCCTTCAACAATTGCTGTAATTCTAAAGCCACTTGATCTTCCTCCACTTTGGATTTTTGGTATGGCCAGGATTTGAATGTAGGGTGAGCCTCAGTCTTAATTGATTAATTACCCCAGACATTTTCCTGTAGTCACTTGGTACCAGGGAAAAAATATCGCCATACTCCTCAAGGAGGTCTTAGACATTCTGGCGTTCATTAGGGGTGAGATTGTCCCCAATCTACTTTCAACCAGAGCTATGGTAGGTAGGGGATCGAATCCTAAATCCTGTAATGATCCAAAACAATCCACATAGGCAATGTTCTCAATGAGACATAGTTTACATAAGCAATAGGGCATGTCAAGGGACTTGGAGGGTTTCAGTTGTTAAGTTCCCTAATAGAGTAGATATAGATTTTCTGTAGGCAGGATCCAAAATCCCCAGGCAGGTCAACGCTTCCTTGATGGAAAGGTTTGGGTGTCTATTAAGCTCCAAAATTTTATTAGGAGGGGTGAGAATCTGGATATCCCATATTTACAATAATTTGTGAGCCAGAGGGTATTGTGATTGGATAAGGGGCATACATTGGGATCCCCTATTCAGCATCCACAGCCTCTGGGGTAACTTACTTTTTACCCCTAAGACTTGGTATTCATTTTTCAAATGGAGGATGGGTATTCAATGAGGCATGTCCAATTTTCAGGGCTCTTTTACTTTTGATGGGGAGTTCAAATGTTAATGGAATACAATACCCTAGTAGGGTAGTTACTTTTCCTTATGGTTGATAAAAATTGAATTCCCGTATCAATTAGACCCCAATAAGATTCTCATAAGTATCATTTTATAACACAATAGAGGGGGCATTAATTAAATATTTTACAAATTGAAGGGGTAAGGCATAATATGCTCCAATCACCTTAGTAGACTGACTTCCTACCATCTCATATTTAACATCATGGATCAAGTACAGAGCCATTTTTATCTTTTGGATAAGTTAGGAGGAAACAACAATATTTAGGAAACTGGTATAAATTATCAACAAGACTTTACCCTTATGTACAGCTACCTCAACTCAAGCCACCAAAGATCTGAGCTGGAGTTCTAAAGCTAGTAGACTGTCATTAGGGATTTGCAGCTAAGCAAGCGAAGAATTCTACCGCGTCCAAGCTTGGGGCTTTTCAATGATTATAAAGTTTTATCTGTCAGTGCTTGGCTTTCCATAGAAAAGCCAACAGCCAAAAAAATTTTTGGGTAACTGACCAACATGAAAGTGAGAAAGCTGGAGATTTTTATTTCCTTTTAATAAAAAAGAGGTACATCAACATCTGCTGGGCAGCTAACAAAACAGTCTGAAGTGCTGGGGATATATCTAGAGCTAGAACAAGGGTCTTAAAGCAATTAATTTTTATCAGCATAGGAATCTTCTTGCCCTATACTAACTGATTTTTTTGCCGACTTACGTTGGAGTATACAACAAAAATCCATAGTGTGGTTGTTTTTCTTGCATTGTGTGCAGTATATTCAGATGTAGGCAAATGGGGGAGTAACGGCTAACACTTGGGTCTGGGGATTATTGTTGAGAATTTGAGGTGGACCAGCAGGTTTATGAAGATAAGCTGGAATTTTCTAAAATAGCTTCTTTAAATGTAGGAGGGACGTCAAATTGGATTTAACCGCTTTTAGATAAAGTAAGATGTTAGCATATTTTAAATGCCAAAAACAAGGCAGTGATGACATCATCTAATATAAGATGATTCCCTACAACCAGAGTTTGAGCCTCAAGGTAAAAACGGTGGGCAATTTCATTAACAGTTTCCCCTCAATTAAGGCTGATGCCTAAGAAAATTTGTTTTTTGGTTGGATAGGGTTAGATCGCTTCCAAATTCCTGGAGCAAGGCAGTGTTGGCGTCAGTCCAAGTATGGCAATGCATCAGATGTGGGATCATAATATCGTATGTCATGCAACTAAGACAGTTCATCAGGTGTTTACGCCAATTTGTGATTGGTTGCTTCCTCCATAGAGCTTTTGTACCACTATAAGAAAGAGAAGGTAATTCCCTCCCTGGGACATATTTTCTTTGAACAAAGGTTTAAATGTACCACTTGGGGGGTTAAAGCTGAACAACATGAACTGATACTAGTACTGCTCTTTCACCTAATGAAGAAGCGTATCTTTGGAATACGCTTGAGGTTGAAGTGCATCCTCTTGACTCCACAGATCGTTAATATCGTCAATTATTAAATCTACTCGTTCATGAGTGGCACTGAGAGTCAATTTCATGGCAACAAGTTGATTTAATTGCCGCATTTCATTTTTAGTAGTATTGGCAGCTTGGAGTTTAAGTTGATGTTGTTTGGTGGTGAGCACTCTTTGCTCCATTCCAAGTATCACAGCAGGTAGGGCTGCCAAGGTCCTAGGCGTTCGTGATAAGCAGGTAAGGAAACTTCAGTGGAGAGGGGAACTCCATACCAAGTGACTTGGGCTCCTTGAGTGATGCACCTTAAATGAACATCATAGTTTTTTACTTGTTAGATTAACGCCTGGAGGCGTTTTTCAGAGACTCCTGGGTCCACACTGGGTCCTAGAGGTCCTCTTGGCCCAGGGGTCCCTGTCCACCATCCTGTCCATCATTACCATGGGGTTTTGTTCACCATCCTGTCCATCATGACCAGGGGGTCCCCGTTCATTATCACATCCATCAATACTGGGGGTTTCGCGCTCACCAGGCACTCCTTGAGGCCCTGAAGTATGGATACTATTTTGGCCATAATGTGATTCATAGATCATTTACTCCAATGATTGTATGCGTTAATCCACAGATGTGATAAAGTTATCAAATTCAGATTATACTTTGTGAGTACAATCTACAACCTGATTATGGATAACGACCTCTAGTTGACTAAAATAAGTAGTGAGTTTCGTCAAAAAAAAAACTCATGACTCCTTGATCCAGGCAGGTTAACACATTTTGTATCTTATTAAATAGCTGCCGATTTTCCAATATAGCATTTTGGTTTTCACTGGAAAATTGGGAGGCAGATTGGTAGAATTGGAGGAGCTGCGAGTGTATTATATTTAATAACTGCAAATGGTGGGGTAATTCCTGATAATGGAACCCTGCTACTTAAAGTAGATGGTACAAGGTGGGATGTACAAAGTGACGCAGATAACGTTCTTTACGTCCAGCTCCAACCTGTCTTATCAAGAAAAGAACTTTGAGCTAATATCATCATAGGGGATAGCACTGCAAGAGCCCTTCTTCTATTAACTCAGCCTCCAGGGACAAAGGCCCTGGATAAGAGGAGCTGGAGAGCTTCAGCGAAGTCTAATAAATTTAATTTTTAGTATTTGGCGGACATAGCTTGGAGGGTAACCTCCATTGATGGGAGGAATAGCATATTGCAGTTGGTCGCTATATCTCCTATGTGCATATTAATTTCACAGTTGCTGAGATGGAAAGCCTCACGATCTGAGGCGTTTTCTGAAGCAAATCTTTATTATTCATTGTTGCCTTATTTTTTGTTTTTAATTTTTTAATTTCACTGTGAACTTGGAGTGTACCTGGCACTGAGCACCAGTTTTGTCAGGATAATGGGTGCGTTACCACATATCACTTGTTAATTTAAGGCCAGGGACATGAAGCTTGAGTATAAGAAAACACCTTTGTGCTTCACTTGGTAAAGAAGACTTAGTACTGATAATTAGTCTGGATAGGAATACTCAAATAAAATATACCAATTTTTACTTAAAATTGAGAAAAGGAAAAGAAATTATATCAATTTATTAGCCACAGTATAAAAAGAATTAGGGGAATTTTCTCAGTAAAAGTCCAAGCACTCCAATTTTAGATCTATAATCTCATATAAATTTGGGATTCTGTGGCATGCCAATTATCTCGATTGAGTAGGCTTTTCTTGATGCATGGATTGGGTTTGAACCCTGAGATTAGATTGCTCTAAGAGCAATAGTCGACCACATAAGTCAGGGCTGATTCTTGATTTCAAGAGTTGTTAAATCTCGTCAGTGATCATACCTAGCATATTTTTGGGCTATATGATCAGATCAGGATTAATTCTCATCAGCTGACACATCTGAATATACCATTTGGGTAAGAATCACAGCAGACTCCATGATGGAAAAATTATAAATGATCAGAGAACTCCTCAATTTCATCCCCAGTGGTTTTTGCCCAGAAACCAGATGGCATACTGCAACCCTGTGTTGACTATGGGTACCTATTTAACATCAATGTCCCAGATCCATATGCCCTCCCTTAAGAAGCTTTCATTTCCCAGGCCACTTCCAATTCTAAGGTCTTTATAAACTTGACTTGGATAACGCGTCCACCAGTTGTGTGTGAAGTCTTTTCAGAAATGACTAGCTGCATTCTGGACTCAGTAAAAATTTTAACAATTCAAGTCCATTCTCTTTGTCTTGATAAACTCATAATCTGTTTTCCAGCACCAAATTTGACAATGCTTTGGGGGATCTTGGGCTCTTCTGCGTGTTTGTCTATGCTGATTTTTTAATCTACTCTCATCGCAGAGCAACTAGCCAAAGATTTGGTGGATGTTGTTTCAGTTTTGCATAAATCTAGGTTGGATATAAAGACGTCCATTTGTGTTGTATACAAGGACAAAGTGCAGTTTCTTGTGAATCTAGTATTGAAAGATTGTCATTATATTTTGCCTTCAAAGCTAGATTCCTCTTTCTCTAAGCCTACTCCTGTGACATAGAAGCAACTGCGCAGAGCTCTTAAATCTGTCACATTTTTGAAAAAGTTTTCACCAGATACATCTAAGATTGTGTCTCCTTTACACCCCCTCAATGACAAAAGTTCCCCAGTTATTTTGGATCCCAGAGTGTTAATAGGTTTTCCAAGAAAAAAGAATGTTTCATTACCCTCCTGCTCTGCATCATATTGACAAATATAAGCCCTTTATTGTGTCTTGTGACGCCTCAGATTTGGCAGTTGGTGCTTTCCTGTCATTAAAATGAAAAGCAAGAAAATCCCGTGAATTACTTTTCAAGGAAGTTTGGAGTAATTGAACACTCTTATGTCATATGTGAAAAAGATTTGGCTTCCATGGCCTAAACTTTGAAGCATTTGTAGAGTCAGCTTGCCAAACACTCAGCTCACTTACCATGTGGGCCTACTCGCTGCTCATGGGGTCTCCTCAACGTAGATTAGGCTCTAGACAACCTTCAGTTAGATCACAATCATCCACGTATAGCAAATTGTCTTCTAATGCTACCCATTGTAGCATCAGTCGCTTTGGTAAATTTGTTTGAACCCCTAGCAAATCTCTTGTTGATACTCTCTGACATGTTCATTATACTTTAGCCTTTGGGACTCAATGGAAGCCAATCTAACCTCTTCCTTAGCACGGCTCCAAGGTATCTGTGATATTAAGTGTCCTTTAAAACGGAGCAGACCTCATACTGGTTACTGTATTCTGCCTAATTGCTAATTACAGACTTGATACTGGTGACTAGTTCATTTAAACCACTATAAGTGAAATAAAGAGCAAAACTGAATTTCGGTGGAAAGGTTTCATCGAAGTGAAAAGTTAAGCATTTTATACTTCTGGTAAAAAAAGAAATATATTATTGGATATTTTAAACTAAATTGGAAATTTGGGTAATGATATTGGGAATTTTTCAAGATCCCCTAGTAAGATAGCATCTAGCTAGCGCTTTTGACGCTTCGTCCAATTGAGCTAATTCTTGTACCTGTGAGCTATTTCTCACAGTGATTACCCTTGAAGCTAGATGCCCATAGGCCTTTCTTCTATCCCCTCTCTAGGTTGAGAGTGGTAGCATAATCTTTAGATATTTCTTGAGCACCAATTTTTAATGTGCTTTGACATATTGTTCATGCAATGGCATAACTTCAATGCACTTTGCATCATGTTTTCAAGTGACTCTCAATGTTGATTGCTGTCTGGATTTGTTAATATTCACTTGAGAGCCTGCGTGTTCCTGTTGGGGTGTTTTAGTAAGATCATCATTTTGTGAACACCAAGTTATAAAATACTTGCCCCCTGGTTGTTTAATGGTGTTCAATTTTCATAATGATCATGGGAGACGTTGTCATCTTGAAGTAGATTTTCTAAAGCATAAAGCGAAAATTATTCACATGATGTCACTCTGATCATGGGATAGATATATTGCCTCAGCTTAAACTATAAAGGGGGTCTCATATCTTCATCAACAACGGGTAAGTTGCCCAGACTTTTGCTGATTTGAGGGTGAACTCTGCTCATTTTTCCAGCCAAGAAATGATCTGTTGGTCCACTTATGGCCTCATCCGTGACAGGCAGTATCTCTTGCAAGGCTCCAACCACACTGCAATGGTATGCACTAACCATGAATTGCGCACTTACTATCAAAATCCACAGAAGTTCGTGCACAGAAAAACCAGGATTCATTGTGACCTCTTTTTATTTAAAAATGAGTTCCTCAAGGGGTCCACCCATATGATACCGATATCCTAAGTTAAAATACTTTTATAAGGCCAGACCTCAAAGGCTACTCTAGGAAATTATGGTAACCTCTTGAGAAAATGGTGGCACCTCCTCTACCGGCCATTTCTGCGGTAGCTCCCTTTACTCTGCATCCTAAATCTTAAACCCCAAGTCATTAAGCCACCTAAAAGAATTATAAACGCCTTTGAGCTTTTTGTTGAAGTAGGGCCAAGTACAACTGTTCCAACCCCCACTACTGATATAGGTTCTCACCTGGACGCTGTTTTGGCTGCGCAAGCAGTTGATTACTAGTATCTTGACGTCCTGGCCAAGATTGACGCTTTCAAGACCTTATCTGGATGGTATTCCCAAAAGTATAAGGTAATATAACTTCTCAATAAAGTATGGGTTCCATCTGATCTGCTCTCATAAGTCATGTAGGTAATATCAATATCCTTAACTATGAGACACCCTGACAGGGATAATGAATTAACTTGATCAAGCGCGATTATAACTGGACTAGACTTATATGATTCTGCTAGATTTAACAATTCTTAATCTGTGAGATTACAATTCAGATAGGACTGTAAGAAATGACCTTCTCCAACCACTTAAACAGGAAGAAGAGCCATGGACTTTACTTTCAGTAAATGTATTGTGAGTTTGCCAATGTCTGGTGGGTATTACGTGACCATTGTAGTTGTAGATTGCTTTAGAAAATATTTCATCCGCATCCCTTTCCTGATGAAAACTACAGCTGGGGACAAGACGCGGTTGTTTGTAGTGCACGCCTTTTCCCAATTTGATTTGCCCCAGGAAGTGATAAGTGACAGAGGGCCTCAGTTTACCTTGCAAATTTGGTAGGCCCTAATTTGCGTTTTTAGCTGATATGTAAGCTAAATTGACTTAACAAGGGAATTGAGGATATAAACTCACTTTTCTAATAAAACTCCTGCTTGTAATTGAGAAGTAGATTCTCCAATAATCCTCAATAAAAGCCAAATAACTATGGTATGCTTAACGTTATTAATTCTACTGGCAATAAAAAATAGGAGACCTTATGTCTTCATAAAAATTAGAAAATTATTCCTTTATAATTGAGACTACTTATCCAGCAGGTATCATTGAGCTCTTCTCTTTGGGAATATAAACACACACAACTACTTAATAAAGATGTAAAGGCAGCAGATAAGAATAACAGACGGACAACAGATGGACAAAAATAATTTATGAAAAATATAATATGATGATATTAAATGATGATTATAAAAGATGATTTTATTAATTTGCCAGGCACTGGTATTATATACTTCTCAAACATCTCCTGGTCAAACTCATTAATTAGATGAGTTCATTCATAATATGCCAATCCTCTGCTTGTCATGGCAATAATCATGAAATATCCCCAAGTCAGTTTTGGCCCATAAATTGTCTAAAAATAGCAATTGTTTCAGCCCAATTAGTGGAAATTTTACTCCTATAATTGGGTCAATTTTGAATGCAAAACTCAACGTTAAAAATTCCTGATTAAGACAACATTATAACTCAACATAAAAATAGATGGGGATAAAAAGATATATTTCATAAACATGACGCACCCCTAATTGGGACGTCAGTAGGCCTTGCATAGCACTAAATACGCCCATAATTGGGACATTTATGTTTAAGCGCTTAATATGTCAATTTCCTTAATTGAACCCTAAAATTCCGCCTCAGTGCATTAATATTAGTGCCCTAATTTAGGAGGTGCAATTTAGTTGATGCCGTGAGACCACTTTACACCCAAGTGGCTTCTTAATCAGCCCTGATAATATTATATCTCATCTATTACTAGCTACAATAATTGGGACAATCAAAATACAAATGAGGCAGTTTGAGAGAATCTGATTATGTAGAATATGCAGATAAATCAGGAAGGATCAAGGGATATTTCAATGTGAGTAATCTATCAGCATTTATGGTTTTCTCAAAAGGTTTATTTTTGAGTCAACAATTGAAATCTAACACCCTATGTGACAGTCTAAAAATTAAGCTTTGGAGATAATTAGCCTATCACCCTTAATGATGGCCAAACACAAAGTACTAACCATACATTAGAGAAGTAGCTTCAATGCTATGCTACTGTCTCCCTTCACATGGGCTTCCGACTCCCTCTGTCCCAATTCTCATAGAGACACCCCCTACTCATCAGCGGGGTGTCACCTATGTATGCTAACTTAAGATACAACGCAGCCTTCAATTTGGCCCTCAAATGTACAGAATTATTACAGCAGCAGATATCTTTGTAATTAATATCGAGTAAACTTCATAAAAGAGTTCAGAGCCAGCTGATTAAATCTAACAAAGTCATCAAGTGTTTTGTGGACAAAAGTGGCATGGGGCTATCAACTATTCAGGGAGGTGACTTAGTAATGGTGGACACCAAAGACAAGGACCTGCACCTTAAAGTGCCATGTCATAAATGGCTTTTAATGAATTAAGAACATTTTTTGTCAGAAAAGTTTTGTCCAATGAATTATTACACTTTTACTTGCCAACAAACTGGAAGATCCAAAATTTCTTTCATGTTTCCTACTTATCCCCCTTTACAGGACAGAAGCCCTCTGAGGTAGAGCTTATCATGATAGAGGGTGCACCAGAACTTAAAGTGGACTAAATATCAAAAACCACAGAGATCAAAACTTAATTTTTATCAGGTATTGTGGAAAGGATAATTAACTTATGAGAACAATTATGTTCCATCCAAGATTTGTGCAAACTGTTATGAGTTAATCGTGGAGTTTTACAAAGATAGCCCTAAGGCACCTTCAATTTCCCAACCCAAAAGCAGTGGTCATTTCATCAATTTAATTGCCAAATTCCCACAAAAAATACTACTCTGTTTTGAAGGCCCCATGAGGGGATAGACCCTGTACATTTAGGAATGGGTAATGTAAATCATTGGCTCCTGTTATTAAGCTTTACTGGGCCATAATCCCTTCAAAGCAAAAAAAGGGTGTAACCCTAGGGCCCTGACTCTTACAAAGATTGATGACCTAGGAAATACCTTATATAAGAGATGGGTAGCTCCACCTCCTCCTCAATTACTATTTTCTACCCCTAAACTAATACCAAGACAAAACTTTTCCTTGTGACAAAATCTTTAAAATATTTTATTTAAAGTCAGACAACTCTTTTTAGATCTAAGAAACTTAAAAATGCAGTGTAAAATTGACAGTTTTCTTTAAGCAGGTGGCTCAATAAGGAGCCACTTTGAATGAAAAAGTTTGACACCTGGGGAAATCCTGTAAGTCCTGGGGAATGTCCCCTGGCTGTTGATCAGGTCACTTTCCTGTTCCTGAGTAAGAAGACACCAAAGAGGATTGTGGTACCTCTTGTTACTCAGGGCGATCTCACTCATGTAGTTATGAGCAGTGGGTAACAGCTCTTCTGCTTCATATCCCACCCCCAGCACCCACACTCACCTCAGCAGAACTATTATGGGGAATTAGCAAAATCTGTGCCAAGATTGTTGAATTGAAATCAGTCAAATCTAATCTGAGTGGCAATCTGGCCGAAACTTGGATCTCAAATGGCTGGAAAGGCATGAAGACTGAGGTATCAGTTGGAATGGCTGACAGTTTCAATTCAATTTATAATGTCGATCAAACAAATTCCCTTCCTACCAAAGTTGTCAGGGATCATCCTCAATGGCCAGGCTATAGCATCAGATGCCATTGATGAGGGTTCAAAGTCCCCTGTTGACAATTTGGATGTTGTGGCTGATGTGATGCCACTGACTGAATGAATGGCCCAGCAACTGAGCGTGGGCAGGTTGGGCGTCCCAAACTCGTTCCCAACCAAATGGACCCGCCCCTATGTGGGGTGGCCTTGGGGGATTCCCATCACTCGTCAGGCCAAACGTCATCATGCCAACCATTGGAAACATAGCTGAGCCTCAGTTCAGACGTTTGAGGTTGAACCAACAGTGACTTGGCCCACCGCTGAATTTTTTGATTTCAGTTCCTAAGGAATAAACCTGCCCATTCCTGAATAATTTGCCAGCTAGGTTGAAATTGAGGTCCCGATCCTGGCTTGTCACTACCCCAATTGACCACTATTTAATCAGTTGCATAGCACTGAGAAAATTGTTGGTCAATTTTCTTCCTTTTCCTTCAATAAAAATTTTGCCAAAAAACTAAACAACTTTTTTATTGTATTACTCCTTCTGACTGCATCCCTGATATCATTTCTCTGGTGGCCTGTCAGTCCATATACCAGATGGGCTCTACCAGTACTTATGGCCATTATGGCCCCCTCCATCATCAATTGGATTCAGCGAGTCTAATCTTTTTGGCTATACAACCCCATTATCATGAACTTCTGGCAACAGTACATAGGAATCTTGGGGCCTTGTGTCCACCAATTGCAAAAGAGAATCTGCCTCCTTGCCTCCCCGGTTAAATTGACTCCATATGCCGATGAACTTATTGAAACTATCTCTGTAATCCCACCCCCTGCAGCAAGGCCCCCTGGGTCAGGAGTGGGCTCATTGTGGTTTGTTGTTGGGATCATACTCACTGTTGTGTTACACCAACAGTTTGTCATTTCACAATGCCTGGCTCTATATCAAGTCATTCAATTGGCAATGCCTCTGGAATTCTTGCTTGCTTTTTGGGTGCTTACGCATCCTGACTGGCAGGCTGATTCAAACTTCTTCTGCCATTTTCATGACAAATACAAGGTGAAGATAATTCATATAACAAGTTAAACCAGGAGATAAGTTAAAGGGAAATATGGAAATGGGTATTGAACCTGTCATCAAATTTCAAAAGTGTGTAACATATTTAGACATATTTCTAACTCAAATGGCTCCAAAATAGCACATTAATCATGGCCAGTAATATTAATATGTAGAAACAATCTCAGTATATAAGTTACCACCACTTTGAATTAGAAATTGGCGTAAAAACCTAATATGGTTTAGAAAATAGAGCTCACTTTTCATATTATTAAACTAAGCTTAGCCACCTTTCCCTTCCTATCAAACATAAACCAAGCATCCTGATAATGAAAGAATGTTGTATTTTATTTCTCACATTTTATCAAAACTTTTTATACCACTTTAGTTTTGATTTTATTTAATTTTTTTGATAAAAATCTCAGTTTCTGTGTTGATAGTAATAAATAATGAAGAATTTTCATCTGCTATCTTCGATTAGGTAGTATTTTGGTGTAATCTTCTCCATATAGTCAAAACCAATATTTTAACTATAAAAAATCTTAGACTCTTCCTCTCACTTGTTTAGCAATCCAATATACCTTCCCATTTTGCAGAACTTCACCTGCACTGATAAGTGCAACCTATTATTCTGAACTTATTCTTGTGCTGCTAATTCATCTTTTTTCAAAATCCAGCTTTCTCTCAGCATGCACTTATTCTAAAGCTTGAAAAAATACCTGTAAGAGAAATGATGTGGCGTCAAAAACTTTTCTCTCTCGTTGCAATCACTTTTGCAACCTATTCAATTCAAGTCTGAATCTAGTTTAATAATCTCACAGAGGAGATTAGTCTGCGCCCATGTCATTAAGAAGTTGGGCAAGTAAGGTAAGAGGAGCAGGTGGTAGGCCCGCAGCCTCAAACGTTCAAAAATTCCCTGGAGAAACTGGCAGAATAGATTAAAAATTAAAAAACTGGTGTTCACTATTTCCCCAGAAATCCTTACTTGGCAAGCACGATGCAACCAGTACATCAACACGCCGCACTCCCAGCCACTCTCGTCAGTGGAATATGGAGTCCGCGTGTTTTTGGACATCCAACAAACAGCTTTAGAAAAATTTTGTGGGGATGTGCACACTTTTTTCCCAAGCCGCGGTGTATGTTGCACCTCACTCCATGTCATGCAGTTGGCTGGACCTAGGTTTTGAAAACAAGGAAGCAGCAGATGAGGCTTCTGCAGTGCGCATAGTGATTGACCTCCCTGAAGGG
The DNA here is from genome assembly GCA_022478985.1 of Massospora cicadina. Classification (NCBI taxonomy): domain Eukaryota; kingdom Fungi; phylum Entomophthoromycota; class Entomophthoromycetes; order Entomophthorales; family Entomophthoraceae; genus Massospora; species Massospora cicadina. Next base: position 35,949 of record JAKSZP010016030.1, on the reverse strand, counting down.
CAACAGGTCATTGAAACCAAACGCACCAGATGGATAAAATCCAACCAAATTTTCCTCGCATTTGACTTTTTGCCTACTACAGTAAAACGTGCCATTTTGGAGCAGCACCTGAAAGATGGTCTCACCGTTTACAGCGAAATACAATCTTTTGAGATGCAACGCTTTATGCTGATGCCACACCTGTGCACTGGCAAAGCCATTGCAGTTCTGATTCCAACCAAGGAGATCGCAAAGGACCTAACCCAGATCCTGCACTCCACATATATCGAAATTGAAGGGCATACCACCCACCCTTTCTGGGTAACCGTGGACAGCGCACCCCCATCTGCACCCACTGTGACGCGTTCAGCCATAAGGCACACGCATGCCCCACCAAGGAGGGCATCACATTCCAAGAGCACCCCTCAGCAATCATGGCCAGCAGAGAGGCGCACTACAAACCAACCACAAGCATCAAAGAGGCTTTCCCTGAGGAGCACAAGGTTGCTACCTACTGGTAAAACCTATTTCCCTGCAAGAGTGGAAGAAGGCCAAGCAGGCCCGCAGGGCTGCGGCCAAGGAAGCGGCCAAAGTCACCACTGCTATCCCACACTCCCAACGCCAGGAGGACATCAAAACCTTCGCGGTGGAAGCAACTCAGGAATTTATCACCCAATCAGATTGGGAAGCCCATGCCAATTGGGCCACCCAATCTGAGGATCTGATGGGTGACTCAACTTTACCCGATCTTTGTAACCAAGCTCCAGTCAAAACCAATTTGGTTACAAACTACCTGAAAAAACTTTTTTTGACCCGCTCATTGGTGCACTGAACTCATCCACACCGCAAAAAATTCGTCCAACGTCAGGGAAACAAAAAGCAAAGGCAAAAGCTAATGCAAACCTTTCTGCAAAAATCAACAAAAAGCAAAGGCAAAAGCTAATGCAAGCCTTTCTGCAAAAAACAACAAAACTACTGATAGCATTGCTGAAAACACCCGCACTGCTGTGAAGGCCCATGGGGATCTAGAGGAGGCTAGTGGGCCCAGGTGCCCACCCCCTCACACCTAAGGTGCAATGGGGGAAACCTTCACTTTAGGGATGTTGAATATCGCCGGACTCAAGGCCTCACTGTCCCAGGCTAGGAAACTGAGTTTTTTACAACAAAATTTACCCGTGGATATCCTGGCTATCCAGGAGTCCCACTGTCCTCAAGGTTTCAAGAGTGCTTGAAAAACCATACTCCTCCCATCCTTATCCTTTTGGTCAGAGCACTGTGGGGTGCTAGTTCAGAAAAACAATTTTTTCAAATTTTTATCATCAGAATCCTTCCTCAATGGCTGAGTCCTCATTGTCACTTTCTCGTGGGCCAATGTGGCACATGCTATTGTCAACATCCATGCCCCAGCCTGTGCACAAGAATGTCAGGAATTTTTCTCATTAGTCAAATCCCTCCCGTTACCCCCAGACCCTTTCATAGTCAGTGACATGAACTGTTGGCTAAACACACCAATGGACCATTGGCCTTCCCCCTCCCATGCCACCCAGGGTCACATAGAATTTCGCGTTCTAGAGGCCACCCTTAGGTTAATGGATGTGCTGCTGCAGCGAGCCCCCGCTGCTCGAAAACATTATGCGCCTCCACATCCACAATGGCCAATTAAGGTCCATGTCATGCATCAACCTTATCCTTATGCTGGCAAAATTCCAACCCCACATTTCCCACTTCAAAACAACAAAAATGGAATTTCCGACTATTGACTGGTCTCAATAAGCTACCACCTACCTGTCACAGCTGCTAAGGCCCCACATTGGTGTAAAATCCGCCCCTCCAAGCTTGCGTCACCAGGATTTTCCATGTGGGTGGAATCAGCAACTTTGGAAAAAGAGTTTGTTGCACCGTTTTGTGCAGACCCCATCTCCACATGGGCAGCCTTCAAAGAGGATACCATCTGCCACTCTTGCCACCTCTCCTCCAGATGCTCACGAGCCACATCAGCTGTCATTTCGCGCGCTCTGGCAGAGTTGGTACACCTGGAGTCCAATATCCCAGCTACAGGATACAGCCCTACATGGGGCCAGAAGTGGGCGGAGGCAGCCGCCCACCTCAACGCGCTTGAAAGGCAACATAAACATTGGGTTTGTGTTCAGTACAGGGCCAAACGCATTACAGAGGGTGACAAGTGCACCGCATATTTTTTTAAAAAAAATTTGCACCACGCCAGAGTGTGGCCTGCACACAGGTGCAAAGTTCAGATGATTCCATTGCGGATACACCAGCTGAAGTGGCAATTAAAACACAAAAGTATGACTCCGAGTTATACCAATCCAATCCAATTCAGCTGGCTGAAGTGGTGTAATTTCCCAACTGAGCCCACATCTGCACCATTTCCCAATACCCAGAAATAATGAATTTGATTACTCCGAACAAATTATGGACAGCCATCCGCGGTGCACCAAACCAGAAATGCCCAGGCCCAAATGGCATTCCATATGAATTCTATAAAAAGTACTTCAAATATATATCCCCACTACTGCTTGCCTCACTTAACCAGAGCCTTCTGGAAACGTGCCTCCTACCAGGAGGACAAGAGGCCTTCACCATCACACTCTTCAAGAAAGGGGACAAGCTAGACTTAGCCAACTGGCGCCCCATTTCTTTAACTAACACGGATACAAAAACTTTAACAAAAATTATGGCTAACCGTTTAGGGATTGTAGCATCTGCCACCATCTCCCCAGAACAATTCAGTTTCATACCCAGAAGGTTGATTTGGGACAATATGCACTCTGTGGCTAATGCATGCCAGTCCACAGCCTCTGAGGCACTTGTATTCTTGGACAAACAGAAGGCCTATGATAGAGTAAACTGGGAATACCTCAGGGCCTGCCTCCATCAATTCCGCTTACCCCCTCACTTCATCAACTGGGTGATGCTGCTCACGGAATCTGCAACAATGGCAGTACGTGGCCCTGGCTTCCTAACGGAAGTAGTCCACCCTCAAAGGGGCCTGCGACAAGGGGACCCCCTCAGCCCACTCTTATACAACTTCAGCCTTGACCCACTACTTCAAAACGTGAATGCCCTACTCACTTGGGTCCATGTGCCAGGCCAAGCCCCAGTCAAGATGATGGCGTTTGCAGATGACTGTTTGGTTGGGGTGTCTAATGATAAAGATGCACGCGCACTTAGAGCTCTCATCCAGGAGTATTCCTGGGTAAGTAACGCTGCACTGAACGCTTCCAAAACTGAAATCATCCTCCATGGTTGGTCTCAAAACTGCTGGGCCCCAGCAACCAGTGCCCAGCCCAGCCCATCTTCTTGCACACGTGCTCGCCCTCCCAGCTCACCCCACACCGCCCCACTGATGCTCCCCTTCATGCCACGCCCTACCATAGGGCCAATACGCCATCTGGGTGTGTGGGTGGAGGCAGGTGGGTACGCATCAGCAGTAATGGAGAGACATATTCTAGATAAAGTGACAAAGCGCATCACCTCCCTCAGAGCCCACCCTACTTCCCTTACTGGCAGGGTTGTTTTATCCAACTCTATGCTCCTCTCCAAAGTCTGGTTTGGAGCCCACGTCATCCCCTTCTCCCCAAGCTTTTTCAAATCCTTGTATGCCCTGCTGCAAGGATGGCTTTGGTCAGGCCGCCCTCCACCAGTATGGCTAGAGGTCATGTTTGGCCCTCATCATCATGGAGGCTGGTCCTGCTTGACTTCAAAGCCCATGCTGCCAAGATCCTAGGCACCTGGATTGCAGCCGTCACCGCACCTACACTCCCCTCCCAACACTGGTCCCGTGTGTCCCACTCCAATTTCTTTTGCGCCTTGGGCCTCAACAATCCATTGAACCCTCACTCCCTGATGAAATACCTGGCTTCACACCCATTAGCCACATGTCCTCACGGGACTAAAACCCACTACAAACGAATACTCCTCTCCTTGCGGAGCGCTGAGTGGAGAATTTGTAAAGCAGATACACAGCTCAGAGAGGCCACCCCTCTCCTCAGTTCACACAAGAGGTACAGAGGCTACCCATCCAAGATGGCGTGATCCCCACACGGCCCCATGTCCTATCCATGGTGGACTACCTGGACATTATGGACATCCCTTACTCCATTGAGACCCAAAAACTATCTGGAAATACGCACACCATCCTCTGTTGCAGCCTCAAATCTGTTCCCATGTGTGGCGCTGCCTGAGGTGGGTGTACCATACGGCTGAGCGCTCTAATGCTTTACACTCATCCTGAGTCACGTGTGGCCAGTATGGAACGCTGTTCCACTGCCTGGAGAAGTGTCCTACCTCTAAAGTAATATGGCGCGAAGTTCAACGTCTGCTGGGCCAGGATCAAACACATCCCTTCAGTCTGTCAAGAGATATGTTTGCTTTATCAATGGCTTCCCCCTTCCACCCTCCCTCCGTTCTCTGGTAGTTGCAATCGCCATGTGGACTATCCCAACAATTGTGATGGATGCCATCGCAGGCTCCACCACCACCCTCCCAGAAGCTGTCCACAGATTCCAGTCTCATTTGGTGGACCACTTTCAGGCGTGGATTTTTGAATACCTCCCACTGCGTCGCCAACAGCTAGTCTCCTCCTGGTTCCCAGTTTGGTTCATCAAATCAGACCCCTTCCTCCACACGTGTTTAATTGTGGCTACAGCCCCTTCACACGTTCCCTCTCCTTCCCCATAAGTGGCGTTCCCGCTGGCAACAAGAGATAGCATCGCTTCTCTGGGGTGCCTTCCCTGTTACTAAGTTTTGTCTCTTTCAGGTCAACTTTGGAAGTGTCCATCCCATGGTCAGCCTTCCTCATAATAAATTCAAAATGATGTGGCGTCAACTAACATTTACTAGCCAAAGGGAATAACAAACTTTATGACCCTAGTCTTGCATCAAGGTTCTTAGAAACATCAATATCAATTTAAATAAACTTCATATTTCTGAAGGCTACCTACTCTGTCTTTTCTGTATTCTCTACTTCTGGCTAAACTTCCTTAAGTTTTTAATCAAAGACAAATAAAGACTAGAAATCCCTTGTAGAAGCAAAAATAGTATAACTTTGTAACAATATATCCAGCTTTTTCTATCTAACATTAAGCAGGTAAGTCCTTAAGAAGTTATTCTTCAGATGTTTAATCTAAAAATTGTCAATGATTAACTTTATCCAATTTGTAATAATGATGGTTTTAAGACTGTACCTTTAACTTCATTATATACCTCCAGATTAGTTGCTGGCTTGATAGGCAGTTTAGCCGCTAATTTAATCCTTGGATCTTGAATTTTCTTCATCTGAACTATCTGAATCACAAAGGAAACATTATTGGGTACTATACTAAATTGCCATCAAGTTCATTTTTTTCTATTTTAAAAAGAAAGCTCATATTAAAGGGAAAGAAATTATTACCCGCTACTTTAGTAACTATCTCTCAAGATGCAGGTGTCATTTAAATGTATGTCTACGTATATGACATTTATATATAATAGTTTTTCTATGTCCCATATAAACAGAAGAGTACTGACTATATCATTATTAAAATAGTTGGTAAACGTTATTTTATTGCGTCATTTCTGCATGATCATCATCCAGCTAGTGGTTTTGGTATTTTAATTGGTTTAATGAATTAAATTTTTTGCTAATTTAATTAGTAATTATTTATTTAGCTTAAGAGGTTCAATGAATTTGATAAGCAGTTTGGTGCATATTTGGTTAATTTGATAAGTTCAATTACTTCTCAAACTTATTGAAAGCCATCACCCTTATCTAAAGCTAGGATCATTGATTATAATACATCTTTATATATATATAGATAGTGACCTGAATGTTTCAATATTGAAATAAGTAGTGTAGTTTGGTTTTTCAATTTTTTAATCATTATCACTAAAGTATAGATATAGGATCAATAATTTATATGGTGACAATGTAATGAAGCAAAAATAAAAAGGATAGATTAAGTTATTTATTAGTGACCATTACTTGGCTTTCATTAGATTTAGATACTCCAGATTAAAGACTCATTTAGGGACTAGATATAATTAGTGAGCAAAGCTGCTTATAAATCTAGTTTATTTATATAGTTGAGCTTTATACTAGTATAACAATAATTTATGCAGTTCTGTAAAACAAAAAAAAAATTTTATATGCATAAGCACAATCATCTAAGATGATATTCTGATATATTTTTTAGTACTAGATGGTCCCAACCCGAGGGGGATTATGATATTCTGATATATTCAAATCTTATTTCTAGGTCTATAGAATGATCTACAAATAAAAATCTCAAAGTTGTCATCTTATACAAGCACTAACTTTAAATTAATCTTTATTTGTGACTAAAATCTTTTGTATCCAATCTAAGATAAAATATTGCTCTAACCTACTAAAAAACATGGTAATATAGATTTTTTAAGAATTACAAATAAGTGCTATATAAGTATGTCCTAAACTAATATTACAAACTATATATTACAAATTTCAGCATATGGTATTTAAGTTAGTCCTATTCAAAGTAAGCTGACCAGGGTACAGACACTACTGAAGGCTTAAAACAAGAAAAAATAAGAAAAAGAAAATAAAATAATATTGGATTAAAAATCCCAAAGTGAGCTAAATAGAAAAAAAAATTAATAAAAAAATAACTTTTAGAGAATGGCTTACCACTATTTACCATGGCCAAGGGTGAGGGGTATCAGTAGGTGCAAGCTTAGATTTATTCTCATTTATAAAGTGTGAGACAAGACTGAGAGCAAAGGTGTGGGGAATTTATGATGTGAAGTTTGAGTCACACAAAGGAGGTCTTTATAAAAAAAGGCGCTCATGTAAAAGGCTGCAATATTCTGCAAAAACGTGTTCATTTTGGATTCAGGCATCAGGGTGCTTGACAACGATGGCAATGTTGGTGTGTGATACCTTAATTAATAAGTTATGTGTCACTTAGAAAACATTCAGTATGTTTATCTGTTAGCTTTCTGGTGTGATTTGAGGAAATTATGTCCACCTGCAGGGGCAAAGTAAGGAGGGATGGCTGAATATACACCCTACACAAGTATACAAAGAAATTTTTAGAAACTTTGCAGCGTGGATTACACTTATTGAGGAAGCTGCTTCAACAGTAAGCTGGTGGTTTCTTCATTATAGTTCAGCAAGAAATTGGTCATAAAAGTGAGGGAGAAATAAGGCATAATAGTTAGAATCTAAAAACAGTTTGGGGTAAAATACATAATTTTCAGTGGGTTTAACTAATAAAAAATCTTGGACAATAGGGCTCTGTGATCTTGTCAATTGGATTAGGTTATCATTATGAGGTTGAGTTTTGACGGTGAATGGGATGGTGCATAGGTTTAAATGATGGATTAAGCCTCCTTCCATTAGCTGGAGTTTCTATATAGGGCTGAGGTTGTTTGGTGGTATGTGATGAAGCAAATTTGGGCTCTGGCCTGAAAAATAAAAATTCTGGGGGAACTGGAAGTTGATAACTTCAAGCATATGTTGCTGTAGTGGCATTGGGGTCAGAGTTAGTATCAAAAGCAAGTGCAGCAGAATGACAAGATCTCTTTGGATTGATCTAGTTTAAAGCTTAATGAGTAAATTAGGTGACCGTTATTTTACTTGCCAAGAAGAAATGATTGGGTGCAGAGGCATCGTGAGTGTGCAGCAAATTTGTTGAAAAATGGTCAAATGCTGAAGGGTATGTATTGTTAGCTAAGAAAACGAGGCACTCAGCACTTCTGGGGACAGTGAAGTTTAAGATGGGGTTTTGAGTTGTAGGCTGAAATTTCTAACATTAGCTCCTCATAAAAACTTTAAGTGAGAGATGTGAAAAATAGTTGGTGAAGTTCACCACCATCATGGTGCTGCTGGGCATGCAAGTTTGAGTCATAGTATTAAAGTTTTCTTCTTTAAATTAATGGATTCATTACCACCACAGTATCATTCTTCACTTTAGAGAAACCAATGTCAAAATAGACAACATAAAGGCAGAAGTTAATAAAACCATCTGTTTAAAAAGTGGCAATGGTAAGATCATTAATTACTTTATAGAATAAAGTATTAAACGCCTTTATTTGATTTGGAGGCAAAAATGTTGGATCAAAGGAGGGGGAAAGGGGGAACGATTTGGGTAAGTATTGGTGAATTGGAATGATAAGTTCCTTGTAGGGTTTGGGACCATCTAGTACTAAAAAGTTCCTTGTAGGGTCATAGCAGAAAGATGAATTAACCATAATAGATGAGTCAGTATGCATTACTCTGCCTGCAGGGTAGAAAACGCTAGGGGATGGAGCACCGCTGCCACATACGAAGCAGCATGTTGTTGAGCCAAGGACATTGGTGATTAAAGGTGGTTCAATGATCTGATGGTGGATATTTACACTGAAATTTTGAATCTTTCATAAGATAAGATTGAATAAAAAACCTGGTAGAGAAAATTTTATAGTAAGAATCTGATAATTCATTAGATAAATTATGTTGGTAGAAGTAAGGTCATCTCTGGTGTTGTGTCAGTTATAGCATGGGTGGGGGGATCTTTATCTTAAAATTTTGCAAGGTAAAACATATGCACATTGAGAGCAGCATTGATGGTTAATGATCAAACATAAGCTTTGGGACTCTTTTTCTAAATGGTATGACTCAGATTGTTTAGGTTTAATCCAAAAAGGATATGGTGCCTAGACAATAATGGTTTATTACTTATGGCAAGGCAATTTCTTTTTGTGATATCTATTCAGACCCTGTTACTTTTAAAGTGCCTTGATAAGATGTGGATTTAAACCCTGGTATTTACAGCAATCTAAAAAGTTATCTAGTATAAAATATTGACCTGGAAATCAAAATAAGCGTCTCTTTACTGGTGTCACCAATAGAAAAAGCATATATCCAATGAGGACCTTCCACCTGGTACTCTATCTGATAATTTACCTGATCATCTTATATAAAACATACTTTATTTTTGAGCCTGCCTTCTTTACTATTAGTTGACTGAAAGAAAAGTGGGAACAAGTAACCTGGCAAAGACAAATAAGATTTAAACATGTTGATTTTTTATGAGAAACCTCATAGTAATTATGTAAATGTCAGACATTTGCCCTCATGGCTCCAATAAAAAAATGTTGTGGGTTGAAATGGGCCAATGCAGGGAAATGTCAGACATTTATAAGTTTCTTATGATAAAGGTGATTTCAATGATAGTAATGAAATTTTCAGCCAAAAGACCCTGGCCAATTCTTAGTGGAACCCCGCAAATTGGGGTAATACTATTTTGAATATTTCATGGGCAAATAACGCTTGTGTAAGCAGTCAGATTACTTTGACTTCACAGCGGGCTTTGGGGAGTCCATCAGGCGGATCTACCCCAGCCTAACCAGTTTCATTCAAGCACCTATGTGGGGACCACCCCCTTTTATAGGCGTTGCAGGGGTCACCCAAGGTGAAATAATTTTTGTGAAAGGGGATTGGCTAAAATATAAGGCATTACCCTATAATTACATCTTGCCCCCAAAAAATCCCCCATTTATTGTTCAGCCTAAATGAAGCAAATTTCCCAAGCTTCAATAGCCTATTTCTTTATATTAGCTAATTTAAACCAACCTAAGCTGTTCTGAAACTATTGTTGCATTTCCCTTGACCCTCAATACAGTTAAATACTAAATGGTCTGATATCAAGAGGGTACATTTTTATTCTTATCCCCTATGGGACTCAATAAACATACTAAAATTCAACTTTCTAATTTGTATTATTTTAAATTATCTTCTGTGGATACTATTCCCCTTTTTGGAATTTAGACCTCATTAGCACCAGCGAGCCTAGACAGATCCTAAAATCCAACAGTACTTGACAATAGATCATAACTCTAGTTATTAAGTGCTATATCTGCATGATGAGCATTTCCACATTTTTAGTGTAAAAAGTTAATATGAACCAATAGAAATAATAGAAATAATCAACAGTATCCTATACTTAGTCTTATTTTGAAGGCTAGATATTACACTTACTTTTATTAGCACTAGTGGGGCCCAATATAAACAGGGGGCCACCACGCATCTTTATCTGCAAATAAGCCAAATAAAGGGACTAATATATGTCAGGTTGATACCATTCAGTACTAAAAAGGGACTAATATAGGTAAAAAATTTCTTAATATGGCACCTCAGCTATCAGATTAGAAGCCATATCAGATGGCAAGGAAGCTTTGGAAAAAAATTTTGTCTGGCACCCACTTTAGCTGGTGGACCATGGCAGACAACATCAGGGTAGGAGCATCAGTGACATGTGGCATAAGGAGGTATAGTTGTAGATTTTCTTTGTTCATGAGTCCATTGGTGTCCATTGCCTTATTGTATTAAGCAAATTGATATTCAGCAAAGGTGATGAGAGCAGGCACACAAGTGAATAACTTGATGAGCTATTGGGTTTAGAGATAGTTGGGGTCAAAAATAGAATATTTTGCCACATCAATACAAGTTATGGGATCCATGAATGGACACCACAAATAATATATTGAAATGAGATATTTTACTTTTTATTAAGAGTATAAAATAATACTTATTTTGGTTTTTTATTTTTTATTAAACAGGCAGGGCAAAACCAGAAAAGGTCCCTTTGTTGATACTAGCTTTTTATATTTAAACTAGTTCAAATTTTGAGACCATCAATATTTGAGGCAAAAGAATGCAAAGCTCAGTCTTCTGAATTAGGGAATATAGGCTTTTGGCCTATCAAATCGAAGATAAAATTTTTAGAGGTAAAACTGACCTGTGCAGTAATAATTTGATGAATTGTATCCAATCACCAGCGCATAAAATCTTTTCACCTTGGCGGTGGTCTGACTCGGATGGTAATGATTGGGTATTTTGGTGGTAGTCAGACTCAGATAGTAATAATTGGCTAATGTTTACCCTATCATCCTTGAGTAAAATCTTTTCACCTTGACGGTGGTTAGACTCAGACAATGATTGGTTAACTTTCACCCAATCATCAATGGGTAACATCCTCTTGCCTTACGGAGGTTCTGATCTGTGCAATATTATACTCCTCATATTTGACAGAGGAGTTGGAGTATTTCTATTATTAGTATTTACCGTTTTAAGCCAATTTTTATGATAAATCATATTCCTCCAGTTGTTAGGATTCCACCGAGAATCCACTAGAGTTTTTTTATTGTGGGAACTCATATCATTGATATCCCCATTATTATTTAAAAATTTGGCAGGTGATGGGCCAATCATAGCAGCAGAATCAGGAACACTAACTCCAAAATTCTTTTTCTTAGATTGAAAAGGAGAATGTCTGACACAAGTGGCTCATACCAAAAGCAATCACCTCAATTTCATAGTTTGCATCTTTGTCACCATAATGGAGGAAATTTGGATGAGAATACCCTAGGTAATATGCTTATTAACCTCCACAAATTAAAATATTTTACAGATAAACTTTATTGAGAATGGAATTAGTTTTATTCTTGAGATCTATATCTACACCTTATTTAATAGATTCTTAAATTTAAAAGAAGAGCTAAAAAGGAATCTAAAAGGGTACTGTTAGGAGTGACAAAAATAAAGTTAATTTTTAATAAAGTCCAAGTCCTAAACTTTTCTTTCTCGTTGCAAACACTTTTGCAACCTATTCAATTCAAGACTAAATCTAGTTTGATAATCTCACAGAGGAGATTAGTCTGCGCCCATGTTAGGGAGCAGCTGGGCAAGCAAGGTAAGAGGAGCAGGCGGAAGGCCCGCGGCCTCCAACATTTGAAAACGCCCTGGAGAATCTGGCGGAATAGACAAAAATCTCAAAAAACTGGCGGTCACAATCTCCCCCAGAGATACTCACATGGCAAGCATGATGCAACCAGTACATCAACATGCCACACTCCCAGCCACTTTTGCCGGTGGAGTTCAGAGTCTGTGTGTATCTGGACATCCAAAAAACGGCCTTATGGGAAAAATTTTGTGAAGATGTACACAAAATTTTCCCAACCATGGTGTACGTTGCACCTCACTCCATGTTGCACGGTTGGCTGGACCTAGGTTTCAAAAGCAAAATAGCAGCAGACGAGGCTGCAGCGAGAGTGCATAGTGGTCGACCTCCCTGAAGGGCAATGGGTCGTCGAAACCAAATGCACCAGATGGACAAAATCAAACCAAATTTTCCTCATGTTTGACTTTTTGCCTACTATGGTAAAACATGACATTTTGGAGCAACACCTGAAAGATGGTCTCGCTGTATATGGCAAAATACAATCTTTCAAAATGCAACGCTTCATGCTGATGCCACACCTGTGCACCGGCAAAGCCATCGCAGTTCTGACCTCAACTGAGGAGATTGTGAAGGACCTAACCCAGATCCCGCACTCCACTTTTATTGATATTGCAGGGCATACCACCCACCCATTCCAGGTAACCGTGGACAGCGCGCCCCCATTTGCACCCACTGTGATGCGTTCAGCCATAAGGCGTATGCATGCCCCATCAAGGAGGGCGTCACATTCCAAGAGCACCCCTCGGCGGCCATGGTCAGCGGAGAGGCGCACTACAAACCAACTGCAAGCACCAGGGAGGCTTTCCCATGGGAGCACAAGGCTGCTACCTATTGGTAAAGCCCATCTCCCCGCAGGAGTGGAAGAAGGCCAAGCAGGCCCATAGGGCTGCAGCCAAGGAAGCGGCTAAGGCCACCACCACCATCCCACACTCACAACGCCAGGAGGACATGGAGACCTTCGCAGCGGAAGTGACTCAGGAATCCATCATCCAATCAGATTGGGAAGCCCATGCTGAGCGGGCCACTCAATCTGAGGATCCAATGGGAGATTTGATCTCACCCAATCGCTGCACCCAAGCTCCGGTCTAAACTAACTTGGGACCTATCCCAACTGAAAAAAAAATTTTGACCCGCTTGACGGTGCACCAAACTCATCTGCACCGCAAAAAATTTGTCCGACGTCGGGAAAACAAAAAGTGAAGGCCAAAGCCAATGTGTCTCTTTCTGCAAAAATTAACAAAAACCCCAATAGCGTTGCTGCTAACACCCGCACTGCTGTGAAAGCCTGTGGGGACCTTGAAGAGGCTGGTGGGCCCAGGGGCCCACCCCTCGCACCTAAGGTGTGATGGGGGAAACCTTCACTCTAGGGATGTTGAATATCGCCGAACTCAAGGCCTCCCCATCCTGGGCTAGGAAACTGAGTTTTTTACAACACAATTTACCCGTGGATATCCTGGCCATCCAGGAGTCCTACTGTCCACGAGGTTCCGAGGAAGCATGGAAAACAATGCTCCTCCCATCCATATCCTTTTGGTCAACTGCACTGTGGGGTTTCTAATTTGGAAAAATAATTTTTCAAATTCACATCCTCAGAAACATTCCTAAATGGCTGAGTGCTCATCGTCACCTTCTCATGGGCTGACGTTGCACACGCAATCATCAACATCTATGCCCCAAACGGTGCACACGAGCATCGGGAATTTTTCTCAATGGTCAAATCCCTCCCGCTACCCCCTGATTCTTTCCTAGTCAGCGACATGAACTGTTGGCTAACCTCACCAATGGACCGGTGGCCTCCCTCACCCCATGCGCCACAGGTTCATGTAGAACTACGCGTTCTAAAAGACACCCTTGGGTTAATGGATGTACTGCCGTGACATGCCCCACTGCTCAAAAACATGATGCATCCCCATGTCCACAACGGCCAATTAAGGTCCATGACCCGCATCGACCTTATTCTAATGGCGGCAAAATTCCAACCCCACATCTCCCACTTCAAAACAACAAAAATGGAATTCTCTGACCACCGACTGGTCTTGATAACCTACCACTTACCTATCACAGTTGCAAAGGCCCCACATTGGTGCAAAATCTGCCCCCCGAGCTCACGTCGCTAGGATTTTCCATGTGGGTAGAAGAGGCAACTTTGGCAAAATCATTTGTTGCACCATTTTGCGCGGACCCCATTTCCACATGGGCAACTTTCAAAGAGGACACCATCCGCCACTATCGCCATCTCTCCTCCAGATGCTCACGAGCCACATTGGCAGTTATCTCACGCGCTCTGGTGGAATTGGCCCACTTGGAGTCCAACATTCCAGCCATAGGACACAGCCCTGCATGGGGCCGGAAGTGGGCAGAGGCAGCCGCCCACCTCAACACACTCGAAAGGCAACACAAACATCAGGTTTGTGTCCAACATAGGGCCACACGCATCACTAAAGGTGACAAGTGCACCACATACTTCTTTAAAAAAAATTTGCACCACACCAGAGCTTGGCCTGCACACAGGTGTGAAGATCAGATAATTCCATTGCAGACACACTGGCCAAAGTGGCAATTGAAACACAAAAATATTACTCTGAGTTATACTGAGTTGAACCAAATCAGCCAGCCAAAATGGCGGAATTTCTCGACTGAGCTCATATCTGCACCATTTTCCAATACCCAGAAATAATGAATTTAATTACTCTGAACGAATTATGGACAGCCATTCGCGGTGCGCCAAACCAAAATGCCCAGGCCCAGATGGCATTCCATATGAGTTCTACAAAAAATATTTCAAATATATATCCCCATTGCTGCTAGCCTCACTTAACCAAAGCCTGTTGGAAATGCGCCTCCTACCAGAAGGACATGAGGCCTTTACTGTCACACTCTCCAAGAAAGGGGATAAGCTTGACTTAGCTAACTGGCGCTCCATTTCTCTAACAAAAACAGACACAAAAATTTTAACAAAAATCATGGCTAACCGTTTAGGGACTGTAGCATCTGCCACCATCTCCCAGAACAATTTGGTTTCATCCCCAGAAGGTCAATTTGGGATAACGTGCACTCCGTGGCTAATGCATGTCAGTCCACAGCCTCTGGGGCACTGGTATTCTTGGACCAACAAAAGGCCTATGATAGAGTAAACTGGGAATCTCTAAGGGCCTGCCTCCATCAATTCCGCCTACCCCCCGCTTCATAAACTGGGTAATGCTGCTCACGGAATCCGCGACAATGGCAGTGCATGTCCCAGGCTTCCTAACAGAAGTAGTCCCCCTCAAAGGGGCTTGCGACAAGGGGACCCCCTCAGCCCACTCTTATACAACTTCATCCTTGACCCACTACTGCGAAATGTGAATGCCCAAATCACTGGGGTCCATGTGCCAGGCCAAACCCCAGTCAAGATGATAGCATTTGCAGATGATTGCGTGGTGGGGGTGTCTAATAACAAAGATGCACGCGCGCTTGAAGCCCTCATCCAGGAATATTCCGGGTAAGCAACGCAGCACTGAACGCCTCCAAAACTGAAATCATCCTCCTTGGTCAGTTTCAGAACTGCTGGGCCCCAGCAATTAGTTCCCAACCCAGCCCATCTGCTCGCCCTTTGTTCACGCCTTACTAAATCATCACACACCGCTCCACTGGTGCTCCCCTTCGTGCCACGTCCTACCATAAGACCGGTGCGCCATCTGGGCGTGTGGTGGGAGGCAGGCGGATATGCGTCAGCAGTAATGGAGTGCCATATACTGGACAACGTGACAAAGCGAATCGCCTCCCTCAGAGCCCACCCTACTACCCTCACTGGCAGGGTTGTTCTTGCCAACTCTATGCTCCTATCCAAAGTCTGGTTTGGATCCCACGCCATCCCCTTCTCCCCAAGCTTCTTCAAATCCCTGTATGCTTTGCTGCAAGGATGGCTTTGGTCAGGCCGCCCTCCACCAGTACAGCTAGAGGTCATGTTTGGCCCTCATCATCAAGTTGGCATGGGCCTGCTTGACTTCAAAGCCCATGCTGCCAAGATCCTGGGCACCTGGATCGCGGCTGTCACTGCTCCTACACTCCCATCCCAACACTGGTCCCGCGCGGCCTGCTCCAACTTCTCCTGAGCCTTGGGCCTCAACAATCCATCAAACCCCACTCCCTGATGAAATACCTCGCATCACACACATCGGCCACAGGTCCTCACGGGACTAAAACCCACTACAAACGAATCCTACTCTCCATGCGAAGCGCAGAGTGGAGAAATTTGTATTAGCGGACATACAGCCTGAAGAGGCCGCCCCTCTCCTCAGTTCACACAAGAGGTACAGGGGCTACCCATCCATGATGGCGTGATCCCCATTCGACCCCATGTCCTATCCAGAGTGGACTACCTGGACATAATGGACATCCCTTATTCCACTGAGACCCAAAAGACTATCTGGAAATACGCACACCATCCTCTGTTGCAGCCTCAAGTCCGCTCCCATGTGTGGCGCTGCCTGAGGCGGGTGTACCATACAGCTGAGTGCTCTAACGCTTTACACTCATCCTGTGTTGTGTGTGGCCAGTATGGAACGCTGTTCCACCGCCTGGAGAAGTGCCCCACCTCTAAAGTGATATGGCGCGAATTCCAACGTCTGCTGGGCCAGGATCAAACGCATCCCTTCAGTCTGTCAAGAGATATGTTTGCTTCATCAATGGCCTCCCCTTCCACCCTCCCTCCATGCTCTGGTGGTTGCAATCGCCATGTGGACTATCCACACCTGATTGTCTTGGATGCCATCGCTGGCTCCATCCCCACCCTCCCAGAAGCTGTCCACAGATTCCGGTCTCATTTATTGGACCACTTTCAAGCGTGGATGTTTGGATATCTCCCACCGCGTCGCCGACAGCTGGTCTCCTCCTGGTTCCCAGTCTGGTTCACCAAATCAGACCCCTTCCTCCACACGTGCTCAATAGTGGCTACGGCCCCTTCACACGTTCCCTCCCCTCCCCATAAGTGGCGTTCCCGCTGGCAACAAGAGATAGCATCGCTTCTCTGGGGTGCCTCCCCTGGTGCTAAGTTTGTCTTTCCTGAGACATATTCAGAAGTGTCCGTCCCATGGTCGGCCTTCCCGCATTAAATTTAAAATTAAGCTCCCTTCCAGTTCAATATTTGTCATACCAGCAGCAGTGCCTCTGGAATTTTAGTTTGCCATTTGGGCGCGCTGGCATCTGGACTGGAAGACTAGTATAATTCTTCCTTGCTGTTTGCCTGACAGACTTGGGGTGATACAAAGTTTTTAACCCCATAGATGGCCATCAGCTCATTAAGCTTAGGTAGTATGTGTGAAGTGAAGTTCATCCCATTGTCAGTAAGGATAAATTGGGGACAACTGTGACGCCGAATGATGCATTCCATTACAAGCTTAGCCACCGTTAACGCCCCCAAATCGCGTATTGGTCACGCCTCAACCCACCTGGTCAAGTGGTTGATTGCTACCAGGATGTATTTGGCCCAGTTTGCCCCTGTTGGCAAGGGACCTACAACATCAAGGGAAACTGTATGCCAAGCAAAATGGGGTTTCACTACCTGGTATAAAGTCTTACGGTGGAATGGCTTCTCCACTTGCACTGGTGGCAACAGGAAATAATTTTGAGAACATCAAAGCATATGATTTCCAAATAGTACTTAGGGTGCAACAACTCCATTTTCTTGCGCACACCACCATGTTCAACTGCATTGTGGGCGCTCATAATAATTCTCAGCTGTGCTGAGGGTTGCTGAAAATTCACCATAGAATTGTTAATCCTGTTGTACAGTTCCCCATTCCATTGGAAGGTATTTGTCCACATCTTATTCAATGCTTTTATCACTTGGGGCAATTTGTAATCATATTTTCTGCTGAGCATCTTATCATACATCACATCACTGAGATCCGCCATCATGGCAACAGTTGTCAATCAAGATAAAATATCAGCGTTCTGATGCTTTACTCTTGGGCGGTGAAGGATTTTGAATTCATAAGCCTGCAGCTTAAGAGCCCATCAAGCCAAACGCCTTCATGCTCTTTGAGGTTCTGCAACCAGCGTAATGATGCATAAGCTGTTATGACATAAAACTTTACCCCATGCAAGTAGACTCTTAATGCTTATAACAAAGATCACCACTAAGCACTATCGCTCAATCACAGTATAATTACGCTTATGGCATTTCAGACTTTGACTGCAGTATGCAACGGGATGCTCCTCTCCCCCATCATCTTTCTGAGAAAGTACTGCCCCAACAGCGGAAAGGGACACATCTATCTGAATGATAAACTCCCTATCAAAGTTTTGATAGCATAGCACTGGTGCACTGATCAGCACATTACAAAGTGTATCGAAGGTGTATTGATGATGTTCCATCCATTTGAACACAACATCCTTTTTTAACAACTCAAATAGAGGCCCCCAATACAGCTTTAGTTAGGGATGAAGCGCCAGTGATAATGGACCATTCCCAAAAATACCTGTATGTCACATTTACTATTAGGTGTAGTCATTTTGTAGATGGCCTCCACCTTGGCTGGCTGTGCTTTCAGACCCTTAGAGTCAACCACAAACCCCAGGTATTCCAACTGATCTTTGAAGAAGTTGCATTTTCAAGGCTTAGTTTTGATGTTCTCCTCAGCGAGCCAGCGGAATAATGCTTCTAGATGATTGAGGTGCTCCGCAAAGGTTCAATAGAAGACATTAATATCATTGAGGTATATGAGGACGCATGACATCTATAGGTCACCGAGAATTGTGTCCATAGCTCGTTGAAACGTAGCTGGGGCGTTACACAGCCATTGAGGCATCTTAGTTGAAAAAGGCCTTTATATGTGATTACA
The DNA here is from genome assembly GCA_022478985.1 of Massospora cicadina. Lineage (NCBI taxonomy): Eukaryota > Fungi > Entomophthoromycota > Entomophthoromycetes > Entomophthorales > Entomophthoraceae > Massospora > Massospora cicadina. The sequence continues at coordinate 17,387 of JAKSZP010016030.1, read as the reverse complement.
GCACTTTTCCTATTCCGCTGCAGGTAGTTTCCTTTTTTCAGTAACCTGATATCAAGTCCATCGCTGAGAAGTAATGGGCTCCCCTAACCAATACAAAGCATTATCAATCCTTGGCGAGGGGTATGAGTCCTTTTTTATAATACGGTTGAGCTTCTGGTAGTCTATTACTATATGATTGGTGCCATCCTTCTTTTTTATAATCAGAACAGGCGAAGCCCACAGACTCTTGGATGGTACAAGCATCCCTTGCTCCAGCAACTTGTCAATTTGTTCACTGACAACATCTTCTGCTGCCCTTGAATGTCTGATCAGCTGAGACCTTATGAGGGGATGATCTCCTGTGTCCACCCAATGGAACACTCCCCAAGCACACCCTAAATTGTGATCATTGACAGCGAAAATCTCCTTTTACTTCTGAAATAAAGCTATTTCTCGGTCTTTTTGTTCTTATGATAGCCCTATTAAATTACTCCATGATACCAATGTCATTACGCAAGCTGGTGCCTCAACTGATAGACCAAATAACAAACCAAAATCATGAACCTGAAGAGCCTCTTCTATTGAAGCCAAATGTAAATAAGCTACTATTTGGTGTCAGTGGATTTGCATTGGTTTATTCTGAAGATCTGCTAACAAAACCTTAATCTCCCCATGGCCTGGGAGTATAATCTTGGAGTCACATGAGGCTCAAACCGTGCTTGATGATAGAGCCCAATGACTTCCTCATATAGCCCAGCAGGCTCTTCCATCTCTAAGTTGGTGTTCACTGAAACTTGGTGTCCAGAAAGAATAGATATGGGCCCTGCAGCTCGGAGAGGTATCCCTTGATATTCATATATCTGCTGGGCAAGGGGCTGAGTCTTGCTTTTTTTGTTGATGATAGTAAACTAGAATCACCCCATTACTATATGCAAGGTTGATGTGGCTCATGTGCCCAGATCCTTTGGCACTCCGCTAGAGGTGAAGTAAATTGGGATCTGCTCTCCCAAAATGGCGAGGGTTTCCTCCATCATATCAACGACAGCCCCAAAATGTCACAGGAAAGTGGTTACAATTAGCAAGTTGTAATTTTTGTTTAATAGCACAATCGCTGGAGCTACAATGACAATGGACCCAAAACGCAGAGGTAGCACACTTTATGCTCTCTCAGAGATGGTGCTTTCTGCTCCAGCAGTCCCATACATCATTTGATGGTCCACATCAGGCTTTAACGTCAACTTCACCATCAACTTAGTGGAAACTATCTTGACTGGAGCACCAGTATCTATTATAGCGCAAACTCTATTTTTCACTACAAAAATATCACAGTACGTACACTCAGAATAAGAAGAATATTGACTGTTTAATACTTGGACATTTATGGGATCTCTCTTTTCAAGAAGACTCATTATCCCCTTACCAACTTTAGGATATTCTTTGACAATGGCATCTACCAGAAGGGCAACGTTTACTCCTTTCAGAGTTGGCGCATCCACGGCAGAATCCAGCTTGTCCAAGGAAGCTTGATCATGCATTTGACATGTCTTACAGCTTAGGTTGCTCTGAAGATCCTTTGTCCACCACAGCCTTGCTTAAGCTCGTGTTACTACATTCACTCCTCCAACTGGCTGCTGGTATAAAATTCTGTCATAGTACTGAAGGACTTCCACAGGATATACTATCATTGATTCAGGGATGTTTGGGGTTGGAATCGCGGAGGTAGAGAGTCCCATCTCTACTCCAATCCATCTTTTCCCTGGTAATATTGATCTTGGTGTACATAGTGCACACAGCAGTTATGGCAGAATTTTGCCAAGTGGCCAGGGCGGCCGCATTCACAGTAGCTAACCCCATAAGAGCCACGTCCTTGATTTTCATAAGAGGGTCCAGGTCAGAAAGTTTGGGGATGTTTGATGTAACCAGGGCCAGGTCATTAAGATGATTGATGATGTTCAACGTAACTAGGTCCTGGTCAGTAGCTAGGTTGCTGACAATTTTTGTAACCAGCCCCAAGGTGATAATCAAACTGTTGAGAATAATTCAGCCAAGGATGAGGCACAGAATTATATTAAGGCTGAGGGTTGCTAGGCGGAACATGAGTCAGACGAGTGTATTCTCCTGAATAAGAGAGTACAGAAGAGGCGGTAGTCTTCTGTTCCATATTGGGCGGTGGAAAGTTAGGGGATATGTGATGCAAAAACTGTACAATTTTGAGCAGGGAAACGTCTTCATCCAAATTCAGTAAAATGACATTGTGAAGCTCTCAGTATGGCTTCACCGTGGAGGTCATAGTGATGCACATAATAGCTTCCACTAAGTATCCTGCCCCAATCAGCACATGAGCTTCCATCATAAATCGATCAGTGAACTCCATGAGAGGTTACAGCAGAATCCAATTGTTAAGAATTCCGCTTTCCTCTGAAACACCTTGGAAGTGCCCCAAATACACAAAGGACAGTATATTTTACATTTCTAAATGTAAAAGAGCTGCTTGGGAGGTAACAGATGACTTGATTGGCACTCCCAACATCCAAGGCAGATATCAATATTTTGGCCTTCCATCGATTGGATGCACCTTCCACTGCAAATCTAAACCATTTGAAGAAGCTGGATATTCTCATTTTATTAAATTGAGGCAGTTATTTCAATATTGACCTCCTTGTCCCATTCAAGGCTTTTTGGGGCATATTGAGGAATGGATCAAGATCCAAAAAAATTTCTTGATGAGAAGCTGGTCCAACAGAGGTTGGGATGTCCACTGCTTCTGGGGTAGCGTGGCCTTCTTCTATGGGCAACACCGCCATCACTTGAGGGAATTGGCACTCTGACTCATTTGTATTGGTGCTACTATCCTGAGTGTAGTAGCTCCAGCTAGCGTCATATTCCTCCTCATATGGTGCCCCCATTTCATCCATCCTCTTCCCAGTGAGAAAACTGAGAGGTACTAGTCAATTTCTTCTCCATGTACTGCAGTCATTTGGTGGTATCATCAAACGATTAGTGAGTTCCTTGTTTTGTTGACCCAGAATTTTTATTTTGACTAAACGTGCTATCAAGCTGGTGCATGACAGCATTTTGTTCTTGATGAAGTTCATCCTGATTTTTGAGCACTGCGTCTAAGGTGAGTTTGAGTTCCTCATAATCAGCTGGTGCAGTGTTTTATGAAGATTCCTTAACAATGCAAGCTTTATGAGACATAGCTGGCAACTGGAGATTCTGAGTATTTAGTAGTATATCAATGAGCCTCCTGTAGTGAGCACCACTTTTATAATTTCAGATGGTATCATTAGGATCCACCATGTTGTTCACACAGGTTGAACCCATTGAACAACAGACAGACAATGTGGGGATTGTCTGTCCTTTGGACACGCTTGAAAATATACTAAAAAAAGGAGCAATAGCCCTAATCAACTCTTTATTTTCTTTTAATAAATACAGCTACCTTTCGCTGTTCTGTTCTCTCCCTACTAATAACAACCTAACCTTCTCAATTGCCCAACTCACTTATATACATCAGTTTTGGATAATACCACTCTCATAGCTTAGACTATTCTATTTCGCCAATTCTACTTAGTTTCAGCTTGTTATTCTTTAGTTCCTTATCGCCCTAATTTGAGGCAATCTAATTCATATTCATCAGGTGTCAACATCACCTTATTGCCTTATTTCCTTTTTCAAAGGCGATCCAATAATAACCCATTATATCCCAATATCACCTCATCTCAACGGCAATCAAATAATAGTAACTGATATCATGTTCAGTGGATTCTTTCCAATCCGCCCTAGCTGTTCCAGGATTATCATCCAGTCATATCAGAATTGTGACATTAACTAAAGGATATAACCTAACAGTTGGTTTCAATTAATATTTTTTCTGAAATCATCCCTGACTAAATTGTTAGTCATAATTAACTAAGGATATAATCCAATGATTGATCTTGATTAATGTTTCATCAGGGATCATCCATGACAATGTTAATTTGGCAATTCAATGAAGGCTTGATTGTAAATAGTCAGGTTGCCATAGTGAATTGTTCAAGCAGAGGCGCTGAATGATTAGGGTCAGTTTTACAAAGTTACTGAAGCGTTTTAATGCTTGTTTCAGAAGTAGATAGTAATCATAGTCAGGTAACATGGCCTCAGCCTATCTGTGTATGGTTACTAACACAAGGGGATGGTTGCTAATCTGTGCAAGGTTACACTGCTGAGGATTAACCAAGATGAAGGCATTTGCCATCATTGGAAGTTGATCTTAAAGGTTAGGAGTTTCAGGAGACCAATCAGTTGAGTTTCAGAGAATTATATAAAAAGTTGTCTGCCTTCTGCCTATAAAAACCCCTAGCATTCTCTAATAAAAACAGAGTTCAACTAAAATATATTTATTATATTTACTTCTAAATTGTAGATTGAAGGGAATAAAGGTCCCTAGTTGTTATCTCAAGTAAAGTTCAAAGAGTAAATTCGTTGCCACTTATTTTGAAGACTCAACCTACTAGTTGTTGTCATACAAATAGTATTTTTATTATTTTTTCACAACCAACCTGTGGCGTAAACTACTAAAAAGTTTAAAAGGGGATTAGTCTTCTAAATATCAGAGTATTGACAGGCTTATTGTACCCATCCTATCAGCAACCCATCAATCTCCTTCTGGGAATCTCACTAAGAAGGATTTGGTCATAAAAAAGCATCAGGAGATTGGAAGAGGCCTGCTGATACCAATTGAGGACATTAGGCAAGTCCATTATATATCTATTGCAGATATGGGTTTACCCGCTGACCAATCATTATGTACTTTGCCTACTGTTGGGTTTCCACAAGATGCGCTTGCTGGTGCTAACGCTGGGGAACCCAACAAATAGGCTGACTGCAAGAGGCTGGCGTCAGCCAAGAGGACAGGGGCAGCTCTGGACGCAACAATGGACAAGACTCTGTTCATTTGAGTAAATTAAATTTAATAAAATATAAGATGAAATAAATCCTAAAAATGAAAGTATTTTATTCGAATAATAATTAGGGATACTTATAGGGTATTTGGGGACATGTGCCTCAAGGATCATCGTGGCCCCATCAAAGTAGGGTTTCTCCTGGCCTTCTGGATTGCCCACTATTCTGACCCTTACTTGGATCAAGCCACCCTCATGACCATTTCAGGTAATATCCCAGGTCACATGTCCCAGGGAATGGGAATTTACCATTACCTCAAATTTGGGGTAGCTTATACCAAGCCCCAAATTTGATCTACTTGTAGATTCAGCTCTTGTTTTTAAATCTAATAATCCATTTAGGATTTACACCCCTTGAATGGGGATGTCGATCCTTCTCCTGGACAAGGCTTACACCTAACCCAGGGAAAATCCTGACACCTACCATACATAGCTCTGAGGAACTAACCCCAGCAGAGCTTGACAAGGTCCACACCCTACTTGAGGCCTATAGCGATATATTCTCCAATTCTTTTATGGACTATGGACACGTGAAGGGTTGGACTCATACCATTGACTTTGAGGATGCTCATCCCATCTGATCTAAGCCCTACCACAAATAAAAAGTTGAGGATCTACAAATGCAGATGGAGCTCAAACAGTTGCTGGATGTTGGGTTGCTAGTGCCATCCCAAAGTCCTTGGTCGTCCCCTCTTCTACTTATAAAGAATAAAAATGGAGGTCATAAGGTAGTTATAAACTGTAAACTGAACAACCTCACCAAAAAGGACAGCTACCATATCCCCCATATTGACGACGCTCTGGCCCAACTCTCTGGGTCCAAGTTCTTTTCTGCTATGGATTTGGCTAGTGGGTATTGGCAAATGGACCTCTCCACAGGATTAGGAGAATTATGCGATCATCTGAAGCAAGGGCCTATTTCAACCCACTTGGTTACCCCAGGGGTTTTGCAATGCGCCTGCCGCTTTTCAATGGGAGATGGATCATATTCTCCAGGATCTCAAGCTGAGCTGTGTGATTGACTATATTGATACATCACAGTTTTCTCTAAGACCATCAACAAGCACCTTACACAATTAAAGGAAGAGTTTCAACGCTTGAAGGACTCTATATAACTGAAGCCCTCCAAGTGTACTTTATTTCAAAAGAAGTTGGATTTCCTAGGGCATGCCATCTTCCAAGATGGGATACTTTCTCTTCAAGATAAAGTCAAAGCAATTTCTAAGATGCCCGCACCCAAAACCCTTTGTGACATCCAGATAATCTTGGGCATGATGGGGTATTACCATCAAATCATACCCAAATTCGCCCATCTCAGTGATCCCCTCGTCCGCTTCTTGGCTAACACTCCATTTTATTGGAATGCATAAAAAACTGCGTTTGAGACTCTGAAGGAGCTATTGCAACAACGGCTAATACTCCGCCACCCTGACTATGGCAAGCCTTTTATACTGATCATAGATGCCTCTGATTTCACCGTAGAAGCTATCTTGGCTCAGCTGGACGAGCATGGGCCAAGCATCCTGTTTCCTTATACATCAAGATGCTTTCAAAAGCTGAATGCAACTACAGCATCGCTGAGAAGGAGTTACTTGCTGCCCTTATTGCTGTGAAGTACTACCGCCCCTTCTTATATGGGACTTTCTTCAAAGTAGTTACTGACCACGAATCCTTAAAGTGGTTTCAGAATATGAAGGACCCCACGGGATGGTTGGCTCACTTGGCTCTGAAGCTCCAGCATTACGATATGACTATTGAGCATTGGGTGGGAACTCACCATATGAATGTTAATGGGTTGACGCTTCTGCCTGTCCTTCTTTTGAAAATAGTGAAGATGAGAGGCTAAATGACCTCCTAAAGACTTCTGACGATTGAGCTGATGAAGATGAACCCATAAAGAGGATGCTAGCTCAGCACTCCGCAACACCAAGATGGAAAGTGGGAAGAGATACAAGAAAGTAGGAGTAAACTGGTTGCCCTATCTCTGGCCATCTGAGCAAGTAACGGTGATCCTAGAGTCCCACACTATCATGGGCCATGGTGGAGTATGAAAGACCTATTGATGGGTTATAGAAATGCTACTACTTGGAGGGCATCATGAAGACCATAACTGAAGTCCTGAATGTTTGTCTAACCTGTAAAAAGCATCTAGCTACAAGACCTGGTATCAGTATCAACTAACTATGCCCCAACAACCCTTCCATACCATAAGTTTGGACGTGGTAGGGCCTCTACCTCAAGCCACTGGTGGCAATAATTATATCTTGATCAGACTTGATCATTTTTAAAATGGGTTGAAGCTAGTGCTCTCCCCTCTCAGACTGCCAAAGCCATTGCAACCTTTTTACATCGAAATATCTCCATGCGGCATGGCTGCCCCCAAGTCATCCTTTGTGACAATGGGAAAAATTCACCTCCAGAGTGGTAAAGCTCCTTGCCATTTCCCTGGGAACACAACAACTCTTCTTGGCCCCCTAAAATCCATCCACAAATGGGTCCATAGAAGGAGTAAATAAAAACCTGGTCTCTATATTCCGAAAATGGCAAATTCAGACCCACTTCATTTGGATCTCTACCTACCCAGAGCGCTCATGGCTTATTGCATTAGTTACTACCATATCCTCAAAATGTCAACTTTCCGTGTGTTGTATGGGTGGGAACCTGAGGTGCCAGATTTTTTTAGCTAAGGATATTTTCTCTGACAGGACTGACCTTGAACAAGCTATAAAAAAGTTAGCCCAGCACATCATCCAATTATAATCAGAACCTATGAATAACTTGGCGAAGACTGTCACTAAAGAAGACCAAGCAGCTGATGAGCTCCGGCCCCCTCTTCCTTTCAAGTATCAGACTTGGTGATGTATTACCACAATCAGATCACCCCTAGGAGTGAGAAGCTTGGGCCTATTTGGGAGGGACCTTTTGTAGTCACATATAAGCAAGGGGTTGAATTCTCCATCCAATTTTTTTGCTTCTGGAGTTACCATTAACTAGGTTCATGGCCGGTTCTTACGCCTTTATTCACACTCTACCACTCTTGAAGGTATTAATGTCAGACAATTACAAGTCCAGTATTGTGAGAAAATCATTTCAGTGGTATATAATGATAATATTGGCCAAAAGACCCTGATCAAATCCCGGTGAAACACCTCAAATTGGGGTAACACTTTTATTAGTAATCTTTGGTCAAATAGCACAAGTTTGAGCAGTCAGATTACACCAACCATGTGATAAGATCAGGGGACTCTGTCTGAGGTTCCTCCACGGCTCACTTCCAGTTTACTTCACACACCTAAGGGAGACCGCCCCTTTTATAGGGTTGGGGGGGTCCCACAAGGTGCAAATATTTTACTGCTCGTTAATTGGTTAAATATATCAAGTCTTTTCCTAAAAGACTAGTCCTACCCAGTATTGACACTCCATCAGTCATTCCATTGAAGCAAAGTGAGGATCAAGAGCTCTGATAGGTCAAATCACATATTCCCTAATTTGATTGCATATAGCTTATGTTGAATTTATTGGCCCTCTTACTTTTAGCCTTGGATTGTTTAAATACTAAGCAGCGACATTTTTTATTTAACCGAGGTAAGCTGACCAGGGGACAGACACTACCGAATATATGTGAAACTAAGAGAATAACTAAGAAATATAAAAATTAGGCACCCCAGGGTACTCAAGTTACCCCCGTTGCCAGCGGGACTTCCAGGTATGGGGGGGTTGGTTCACTACTCTGAGGGGGTTTCCCCTGCTATGGAGCAGGTGTGAAGGAAAGGGTCTGTGTGGAGGAACCAGAGTGGGAACCATGACGCTATGAGCACTTTTTTTTTGGTCTCAATTATCCATAGAGCCAGGCTTGGAAGTGCTCTAGTAAGTGGACATGGAATCTGTTGATAATCCCATGAATGGTTGGGACCGTTCCCTTGAACGCATCTAATGCAATTGTGTGTATTGTCCACATTGCAATGGGTATTATTAGGGAGCGGAGTGTAGATGGGATTGGTGACTCGATCTGGAGCGCGAAGATACTCTTTGATATCGAGAATTCCTGTTCATTTTGAATCTTGAGCAGGTGTGCGACTTCCTGCCATATAGCTTTGGTTGGGGGCATGTTTCTAGGCGGTGATGTAGGGATCCCTCCCCTCCACATACTGCACATGTTTTGTGGAGGAGTTGGAGCGGTCCGCCATCCTATAGGTCCTTCTCAAACAGCGCCAGGCGTTTGCTCTTATCCTTGGTTGTAGGAGTGGGTGGTGTGTCATTTTCCACATTGCTTTCTGTGTGTTTAAATCATAGGGAATGTCCAGCATATCTAGGTATTCTATCCTAGCTATGCTTGGGGTTGTTGCGAGCATATCCCTCTGGGGATGGTTTTCTGGGCTTCTTAATTTGAATTGGGGGCTGGGTCGTCCCCTTCCCTGTATAGTACCCATGTTCTCTATGGTCCATCCCATATGGCGGATAGTTCAGAGGATATGTTTAAAATGAGGGAGGTTCCATGCAGACCCGTTGCAGTAGGGTGCTTGGCAAGGTATGAAAGTAGTCTGGGTGGACTATGTGGGTTGGTAATTTGAGCGCCTGTGCAAAGTTAGTCCTTGCTGCTCTGGACCGTTGTTGTTGCGGGAGGTCTGGAGCAAGGATTTCCTTTATCCAGGTACCTAGGATGTGATTGGTATGGCTCTCAAAATCTATTAATCCCATGCCTCCGCTTGAGCATGGGCCAAATAGTGTTTCCATCCGTATAGGAGGGTGAGAGCCAGGCCACAGCCAGCCCTGGATAAGCGCGCGAATTGAGGTTATAAAGGTAGGTGAGAAGGCTATCGCATGGGCCTGGTACCACAGTATTGGGAGGATGAGCGAGTTAGCAACTGTAACTTTTCCTGTTAGTCCTGGGGTTCTTCCCTTGAGGGAGGCGACGCGAATGGATACCCGTTGTAACAGGTTACCTTCAATTGTCTCATTAGCATATCCCCCTGATTTTAGCCAGATTCCAAGGTGTTGGACAGGAGTGGTGGTGGGAGGTGTTGCAAAGGGTAATATAATTGGGTTTTTTCTTCGAGTGTTGGTGTGAGGTTCTGATGTTGTGGCCCAATTGTTTGTGTATTTGCCTAGGAGGATGATTTCTGTCTTCCTTTTGTTGAGCGATGCATTGCTTACCTTGGAGTATTCCTCTAAAGTGTGTTCCAGCTGTTGGGCATCTTCATTGTTTGCTATACCTGCTACGCAGTCATCTGCAAAGGCCAGTATCTTGACTGTTGGTTGTCCTTGTGCGGTTATCCCATGAGACGTGAGTCAGTTACTTGGAGGAGTGGGTCAAAGCTAAAATTGTATAGCAGTGGGCTGAGGGGATCCCCTTGTTTGAGCCCTCTGTGTGGTTTAATCTTGTTTGTTAGGAATCCAGGGCCGCATACAACCATGGTTGAAGATTCTGTTAGGAGCATCGCCCATTTTATGAATCTTGGTGGGAGTTTGAAGGCATGTAGATATTCTTTTAGGTATGGCCAGCTAACACGGTCATACGCCTTTTCCTGGTCTAAGAAGACCAGGGCATCAGTTGCTTTGGATTGGCAAATGTTTGCAACAGGGTGTATGTTGTTCCAGATTGAACGCCCTGGTATAAACCCAAACTGGTTGGGTGATAGGGCGTCAGATGCAATTGCGCCTAATCTAGCTGCTAAAATTTCTGTTAAAGTTTTGTGTCAGTGTTGGAGAGTGCAATTGGGCGCCAGTTGGCCAGGTCCAACTTGTCACCCTTTTTATACAAGGTTATAACGTAGGATTCATGGCCTCCTGGTAATAGGCGTGTTTCCAACAAACTCTGGTTCATTGACGCCAATAGGAGGGGGGCGATTTGTTGAAAATATTTTATTGTAAAATTCGTAGGGTATCCCATCAGGCCCTGGGCATTTCCTACGTGGTGCACCGCGAATTGTTTCCCAAAGCTCCTCCTGTGTGATAAGGGATATTATATTGTAATTTGGTGGTATACTTTGTATCTTGGCTGTTTGAATAAATTCTTTAATTTTTTGTGGATCTGTTGGCATATCACGATATAATTCTGTGTAATAGCGGTGCACTTCCGCTTTGACCTCCTCAGGGTCAGTTGCCATGGTGCCGTTGGTCTTGCGGACCTGTGTGCATGTGGGCTGGTTTCTGCGAGAGTGGAATTGGTGGAAAAAGTATGTCAAACAGGTTTCGCCTTCCTTTATGAATTTACCTTTGTTCAATACTTTGATTCTGTGTTGGTGTTCAAAAATGAGATTGTTAAGTTGGGCTGAAATTTCTGCCCATTTGCGTCCCCAATTAGGGATATAGCCAGATCTCAGAGTATTTATTTCCAGGTGGTCTAGTTCTGCCAAGGTACGCTTGATTGTGGCTGTGTCCGCGGTGTACTTGCGTGATGCAATAAGTTGGGTTTTGTTGATTAAATCTTTTTTGAAATTTTCCCATGTTCCAATGAGATCTGAAGTGAATGGGGCTGTGAATTCTGGGTTTGTAGCCTTGTTTTCAACCCAGTCAGATATCTCAGGCAATCTTAAATTTTCTGGGTGAAGCTTTCTCCAAGGTGACACCTGTGTGTGGGATTGGGTTGGCGCTAACTGCACCGTAACTAATTGGTGATCAGAAAAATTGATCTTTTTTGTTGTAAATTTAGGGATTCTTGAGTGGTGGGATTGTGGGATGAGGATGTGGTCAATACAACTCATTGATATGAGCAGTCCCTCACGTATGTTGGGTCTTGTCATATGGGGAAGGATTGGTGAATTTGGAAGAAGAGCATCCTGTAAGCCAAGAGATTCCTTCATTGTGCGATATTCGATGTGTCCAGGTGGGTATCCCCTGGGATTAGGCCATCGATCTGTATTGGGGTTATCCCAGCAGTTGAAATCGCCTAACATGATGATATCTGGTGGGAGGGTGAGGGTAGATATTTTTTCAATTTTTTTTCTCTCAGTTGCAGTGCATGGTGCGTAGATACATGCTAATGAAATTATTTCATCTTGGCATGTTATTGTTGCTACCAGGACTCAACCGTGAAAGTGTAGTGATGAATTTGTAATTTTAAATTTTTGTTGTTTTGGACTATCACCTTACAGTGAGACGTCCATACTGATGGTGATGGTGCGACCCTAGTTGACCAGGATTCTTCTTCCCCTTGTAGGCAGTGGGTTTCTTGGATGACCAAGATGTCTACAAGAGGTTTTTGCAGAAATGCCAGCTTTTTGGCTTGGGACGTATGAGCCCTGGCTCCCGCGATATTTAACATCCCTATTGACACTGAGGTGCCCGTGGCGCCTCAGGAGCGGTTGGGAGGACCCTCTGGTCCTATCCCACCGCGGCTCATTTTAACCATGCTCCGCGTCTGTACTCCAACTCTTTCACTGCCATTGTTGGTTCCCTTGATCTGACCCAATGATTCAAGGGAATTGCGGTTTTTTGCATTTGCATCAACTTTTCCTGCACAGGTCTCATGTTGATTTGATGCGGGTTGTTGATTGGATTTTATATTTTTGAGGTTCAACTTTGTTGCATTGTGCACCGCAATTTCACCCAAATTGCAGTTACATTGTTCCTCAGTATGTGCATGACTGATGACGCTTTGTGGCTCAGTCTGGTTACTGGGAAATTTTCGACCTGGGCATATTGTTCTGATTGGTTGGTTTGGTTAATATCTGAAATATCCTCCTGAATTTGTCCATGGTTAATGGCAGATTCCGCGTGTGCCGCCGCTTCAGCTGCTGCTCTCTTGTGGGCTTTTTGTGCTGCTTTATGCTGTTTACTTGTAACTGGATCCACGATGGAGTATAGTCCATCTTCACCCCAGTGGAATGGGTGGTGGCCATCAGTCATTTTGGCGAAGTTTTTATTATCTTCGTCCATAGCTTCTTCACAAAAATCATTTTCCATTAAGCCCTCTTTTACAGGGCATGCATGTTCCTTGTGGCCCAGTGAGCCACAGTGGTTGCAAATGGGTGGTGCGCGTTCTGGTGTAACTCAGAATGCAACTAACTGGCCCCCATCTGCAAAGTGAAATTCTGCTGTGTGGGGAATTCTGGATAAATCCTCTTCCACTTCTGGGAAGGGGTTGATTACAGCGATAGCTTTGCCCGTGCACAGGTTGGGCATTAAGTGATATCGCTGTAATTTGAGTTGTTGGATTTCTCCATAGGCCACAAGACCTTTGCGGAGCTCCTCCTCAATTACCTTACGAGGAAGGTTGGTGGGGAGCGAGTCAAAGGAGATGAACAAAGTTTTTGCTTTGTTCCATCTGGTGTGCGCGGTGCGCAAAATTTTTTTGCCCTCATGGAGGGCAATTTCCATGCAGATTTTTGCTGCGGCATCAGCTTCTTTGGCTGTTTCAAAACCAATATTGATCCAGCTGTGGCCCATGTTGTTGGTGGCTACGTACACCGCGTGAGGAAAAAGTGAGGGCTGTGCCTCACATGTTTTCTCCCACAGGGCTGGTGACTCATCCCCAAGGAAGAGTCTGATCCCGTGTTCCACCTTTGACAAAGGTTGGTTGAATTGAATGTACATGTATTGCGCGTGCTTTACAGTAAACACCATAAACCCAGACGGTGTCTGAGTTTGCGATTTCTTTGCAGATTGGGTTCCTGGTCCCCCTCCAGGGCGTTTCTTACCCTTAGTTGCACCATCAAGCGCACTGCTTGCTGCGACACTCGCCCATGTTGTATTATTTTTGTTATTAAAGTCGCCCATTCTTCCTGTGTGTGATTATCCAAATTTGCTGTTCAAATCAAATTGTAGTAACTTAAGTGATTGTTATGAGAAAAAAAACCACTTACTAAGCAGCGACATATTAGTAGGATTCTTCTTTTAACCCATTGCCAAAACTAATAAAATCAAAATCAAAAATCTCCTCTTTTTATAGCATTTAACTTTTCTAGTATAGTTTAATAAAAATTTTAAGACCCCCTGCTATATTTATTCCGTAAGTAAAGAGATATACTTTTCCTGCGGAAATATTGTTGTAGTTTAGGTAAAAAAACACCAGTGAGCATGAAAGCAGCCTGAATTCCAACAATTCTTTTATCAACACGTTTTCCTCACTTTCCCTCAACTTAGGCTCTTAGAAGTCCAAGCATAAATTAAAAAGCATTATTGAATCCCCATTTGAGTTAAAATCCAGTATTAAAATATTAAAGGGCAGAAAGAGGGTCATGAATATAAGTCTTATGGAGCGCCAAATCCATTTGGATCAGGGGGTGTCCCTTTTCCATCCAAGAAGGGGACAAAAAGGCTGGCAGCCCCTCTAATTAACCAGGGCAATCTCGCTCGTGTGGTGGACAAGAGATGGGTGATGGCGCATCTTTTTGAGGATTCCACGCCCAACCCCTGTCCTTACATCTGAAGAATTAATGGGGCAAATTAAAGGAATTTGTAGTGAGCTGGCAATGAATTGGCTCCCGCTAGGGGCAAAGAGACCAAGTACAATTAACAGTGGCAGATCTTTGACATTATTAGTCAACAATTGCAAAATCTTGGTAACTAAGCCTAATGGGCGTGTTTTTTCAGCAACCAAAGCATTTAGTGTTAAATCCTCAGCAAAATATGCCGTGGGCCTTGAGCCATTGGGAAATGTTGTTGCAGGTTCAAAACCCACCCCAGACACATTGGGATTAAAGCCCAACGGATGTGTACATTTTTGAAGAATGCTCTTAAAGTCAAATTGTCAGAGGAACTTGCCAATGGTATCAGAACAATAGGAAATGCTGATGTGAATTTAAAACTCTCTTCAGAAGTATTACAACCACCTCTGTAAGGAGAGTGTCTGTAACTCTCCTGTTTCCAGTGTGGAGGTGCTCGGTGCACAAAGCCAATGCATGGAAACTAGCCATTAGTACTAAAGCTACTAGCGCCCAGCAGAGGGTGCTGGAACAATAATAACTAAAACCAAAAAACGCGATCAGGAAACACCCAAAAATGACGAGGTGCACAAGAAGAGTAGAGGTAAATGGACCAGGATGGAGGGGACCTTGGCAAAACAATGGTGCACTTAAGAAAAAATGGATTGTGTTCAAAATGGCAAAATTGAATGAAGCATGAGACCTCCTCAAAGGGGTCTGCACACATAAACTTTGGTAATAACATTTAAAAATGGGAAAATGGGGGATTTTTATTTGGGAAGTCGACCAACAAGGAATGTTGGTCAGGGAAAACGTATTTAAGTTTAGATGGGGAAATTGGGGTTATGCCACAGTGGGCCCAAGCAGCGACTCACCAATAGGGCAATACTGCCATCTGAGTTAGTGGAATAAGCTGAAACTGACTTCACTTGAGTGATCAACTGAAGTTGGATTTGACCCAAGCGCGTTATTCTGTAGGTGGAATGGGTTTCAAATCCACGTTCCTTGACTAACTGAACTGAACCATCCGCTTTTATTTGGTAGATAGTTCGTTTTAATGCTTGGCCCAACATCAGGGGCTGGGCACTCCGCACCCCACTAGGACCAACCTGGGCATATTTTGCCCTTAACCAGCGCTGGTCTAGGGTGTACTTCAGGTCTGGGAGGCCCTGTAGCTTCACCTTTTGGGCCTCCAGGCGCCCAGCCTTATCTTTTGGGGTTGATCCCCACTATTATGTCATGTTACATGACATTACCCTCTCCTCCCAATGGGGCTCAACCCCCCTCCAGGGGCTTGCGACAGGGAAAAGTTTTTTTGGGCAGGGCCAACTTCATGGCAGCGACGGACGTTTTAGGTGAGGATCCAGCATCCTGGGGGAAACGCTCAAAAAAAAAAAAGCTTCAATCAGATCTTGGGCATGCACACAGTCGCGCGCTGGAACCCAACTGTTCTCTGCAGTGTCAAAGCCCTTCCAGGATACCAGGTACTCCAGTCTTCTTTTAACGCGGCGGGAGGCAACTATCTCTTCCACCTCCCACTCAGGCGCCCCTTCCATGGGATAGGCCTCAGGATTCTCTGGTGGGGGGCCCTCAAACAACGTGAGTTTGCTCTCATGAAACACCAAGAAGATCTGAAATGAAGGGGGAAAATCCAGCTGGTATGAGGCATGTCCCACCTTTCTAACAACGCGGTAAGGTCCAATCCTCTTAGGGCCCAGCTTCTTGCAAGGCTGCTTAATAGGATGTTACAAGCATCAAGCATCATAAGATCCCCTTCCTTGTATGCAGGACTCACTTGGCGCTTCCCATCAGCATTCTCCTTTTACACCTACATTCCCGCCTCCAAGCTTGTGGAAACCCCCTGGTGGACTTTCTTGATTGTCTTGGCAAAGTCCACCACCGCTTCAACCTTTGACCCACAGCTGGGCTCCATGTTAAAGGCGGGGTTAAAGCCATGGCTGGCGAAAAATGGGGAACAACTGATCGAGGAGTGCAAGGAATTATTGTAGCTAAAGTGGGCCATTGGTAGGTGAGAAGCCCAATCAGAATGGTCTGTGGCAGTGTAACACCGCAGGAACTGCTCCAAGCACTGGTTCACTCATTAAGTCTGCCCATCTGATTGTGGGTGATAGGCAGTTGAACGGCAAGGGCGAATATGGAGAGTCTTACACAACTCTTCCCAAAAGACAGAGGAAAATGGGGTCCCCAGTCACTGACAATCTCTTGGGGAACTCCATGGAGCGCAAACACATTAATGACGAAAAGCCTGGCCATCTCAGCCGCGGTTATTGTAGTTCTGCACGAGTTGAAGTGGGTGAACTTTTTACACTGGTCCACTACCACCATGATGGCATCACAACCATCTGAGACAGGTAGTTCTACAATAAAGTTCATCAATAGGGAAGTCCAGGGCCCTTCAGCTTTCTGGACAGGTACCAACAACCCCGCTAAGGGTTAATGATTTGGTTTCATTTGGTTGCAGACTAAACATTCCTTAAAGTACCACCCCACCTGAGCAGGCAAGTCCTTCCAATTGTATGTGCGCCTGATTAACTCTAATGTCTTTGCTTTCCCAGGATGACCAATGGCAAGTCCATCATGATGGTCCCAGATGATTTCCAGGAGAAGTGGTCCAGCAGGAACCCATAGGCGCCCCTGAAACCACACCATCTCATCCTTCATGTGTTAGCCCCTGGAGAGATCCTCTTGATTCAACTCGCACTTAGCAAGTAACATAGTATATTCTGCTGCCAGCGGCTGAGAATGGACTACCTTCCTGAACATACTATATTCCTCCGCGTTTTCCAGAGGTGCAAGTGTGGGCCCTGTCATGGTTGGATGACTTAATAGTGGGAACTAATGCTAAAAATAAGGCTGGGCGACAGGAGGCCCAGAAGGTGAAACTTCGGGCTCTTCCTGACCTGAAACACGCCTTAGATCAACGCTGGGTGCAAGCCAAGCATGCTCAGATTGATACTAATGGGGTGCAAAACGCCCAGCCTCTTATCTCAGCCCAGGCACTGAAACAAACAATTTATGTTACAAAAGAAGATGGTTCAATTTGGTTAATTGGAGAGCAAGGGTTTGAATCCCGTTCAAG